>BSBK01002159.1:1600000-1782500 GCA_027943335.1 Chamaecyparis obtusa | reverse complement strand
GTTGACAAGATAAAAGTTAAGTTTGATGGCTACGCTTTTTGTTTAGGAACGTGTAAATGATTAAGGAGAGTATTAGGCTTAGATTATTTTTGGTTAGTGGGCAAGTGGGCTTGGTTGGGTTAATAGAATGGATTATGTAGTTGGACTGAGGTTAGATGAGGGTTAATGTTAGGACTCATGTGCAAACAAAATTAATTAGGTTATTTGATTCCAAGTGGAGAAAATTGGGGTTATATGAATTAATTTAAATGTGTAAGTATATTTATTTAAATTAATAGAAGAAAAATTTAATTAATTAAATGGTCATGGGTTACAATTTTAATTAACTCAACTATAGCTGAATTAATTAAATTAAATTAGCTAGAATTTTAACATTAAATTATTAAATAATACACAATTATTTAATTAATAATATGAATAGGGGACTACATTTGATTAAAATTATTGATCAAGTTTAGGTGTCTACATTTTAACCCTCTACAAAATAGTGTTAAAATAATATTGTTTCAAAGAAGATAAAAATTTAGATGACACGAAAAAATAGGAGCAAGAATTTTCCCTAGACAACAGAAAATGATGTTAGTTTGATAGGGTGATGCCCCATCGAGAGGGCAGACATGAAACAAAAAAGGGCCTCATGAGGTGTCATAAAAGAAACATTGCAAGATGGTAGGAAGGAGATAAGACAACATAAAACATAGTCTAATGGTTAAGATAGAGCTCAAAAAGGAGTCCATGGGAAGGAATGGTGCAAAAAATAGCCCCAAAGGGGCCGAAAGGTGAAAATTAGGGCTAAGAAGACCCCTATATAACAAATTTTAGAAAAAAATGTTTTTCATTTGCATGCTATGAGTTAGAAAATTGAGTGAGAAGAGCATTTTTACTCTATTTGAGAGCATATTTGTGTGTTAGAGAAGTTGGCAGAATTTGGAGCAATGAGGCACTAGACAAATGTGGCAAGGTATGTGCAATGATGCCGATGGGAAGACCGCAAGCTAGCAATTGGAAAACCTAAGTTTTGTTTGTGATTTTGGTCATTTATTAGCATAGATTGGGGAATTGCAAGCATTCTTGCGGGGTCGTATCTTGGAGAAATGAGTGTGGGTCTAGCGAGAACACATTTCTACCAGAGTACAAATTGGTAGAATGAATATTAGATATTTCACCAAGTCGTTAGTGTGGCATAAATAAAGACATTTTTTCCATAGCTTTGGTTGCTAAGTACTTTTGATGTGCTACCAATCAATAGAACACATAGCTATATGGTAGGTTGATCAAATGTATCATTTGTATTTTAGTCTCATCCATATTATTAGTGCTATCCTGCCTTTCTATATATACCAACCTAGAACTGCTCAATAATATTATAAACACATTCTATATATCAAAGATCTATCTAAATAAATTGAAAATAGATTTATAATATTCGTTAATTGATTTATTTAAAATTATAATTAATTTACTTATACGTTCAAGTTATCCATAATTTAAATTTCAAACCAACTCATTTCTGTCTTTGATTATTAGTCTCACTTTTACACAAAATAGATAGTGACTTCATATTTAATACATCTATATCTATAATAATGTCTTTTTTGGACATTATATGGTGACCAAGGAATTGGCTAACTATTGTGGCTGATTCTCCTCCATTATCTATCGCATTGACAAAAAACATGCAATGAGACAAAGTATCATAGTGGGAAGAAATGTCAAAGTTGAATAACTTCACTAATCACTAGATGAAAATTTCAAAGATGTAAAAGTCACTGAAGACATGGACTGCGTGCCTTGATCCTCATCTTCCACTGCCTTCAAAAAGTAATATATTTTATACACAATGTTGTGAAATTCCCTTCCCTTTTCTCACGCGGAACATCCATACATTTCATTGTAAAAACACTGGTAAACATACATAGCATAGAATGTGTGGACAACTTCTTGGATTTTCAATTTACAAAAATCTATACATTTACTGCCTACATGCTGTGTTTCTCTTAGATTTATTTGATTAATTCATTACAAAGATACATACGTGGATGGACATTTAATTTATGTTAAAATTTGCTTGAGAGTATGACACCAATCCACACTAATTTTCTATTGTATAGCTCATTTTGTATAGGCATCAATTCAGAAAGAAGTGCTAGAGATTTGTAGCAAGTAAGAATTCTTTTCACTTTGAATAAAGTTTTGTCTTAATTTCTCTAATATCTAGTAATAAAAAACATAATAATGTAGTATAATGAGATATGGGCAATTTGATATCCAAAAAAATTTATCATTAGTTATTTTTTCAAGTTAAATATCAAAAAGAGTAATGTTCTTTGTATACAAATAATAATATGCTATTGAAAAAATGACAGCATTCAAGTCATATATATATAATTAATTTGACACAATTTACAATTTCATTTTAATTTATTTTACAAAATTAGAAACATTAATCTTTCCTTCTTTCAATGAAGAATTGAATCAACAAAATTATTAGATAAATTATTGTAGATGTTGAGAACTATGAATCAATGAATAGACATGTAGATGAAACGATTGACATGGTAGTGAAAAATTGATATCATGTTCAAAACCAAATTCTCTGTATACAACTTAAGCTACTCTCCTTTTGACTGTCCGCAACTATTGTGACATATGTGGTTCACTTATGTAAAGTTACAAATGGAACCATTGGCCATTTTCTAATTATCTATTAAAAAATGATTTTGAAACTTTATTGTCATATAGACATAAGCTAGACTATGAATGAATAAACATGTATATGAAATAATTGACAGAATAGTGAAAAAATAATACATGTTCAAAACCAAACCCTTTGCATACAACATAACTCTCTTTTTTACTGTATGCAAACGTTGTAGGAAAAACACAAATTTTAAGAAAATCTATACTAAAACAGCTAATAATACAACTAAACTAAAATAGCCTAAAATAGATCCTCACCCACTACTTGAGAATAATTGTAGCCTGATATGATTACTGCTGGAAATAGTAATTTGCACGTGAATGTCCATTGGGAAGCTTGAAACAATTTCTGTATTCCAATCTGGTGCTTTTTACTTGGGTTTTTCCCATTATTCTAATATTTTAGGTACACTTTAGTAGCTGTCCAATCACTGCAAAAGTGTGCCTAATTTAAGACCTTTATAACCCAGTGGAGATCAGTAATGTTTCTGCCCTGTTTCATGACTTTTGCCATAATTTACTCATGATCTATCCACTTGGAGACTGAGAATTATGGCACGACTAAATAAAATTCCGACTCTGTATTATCAGAAAAATGAACAAGGCAAAGCATTCAATCATTCTTTCAGCAACTTAAATCCTTCATTATACAAATATGAGTGTTGAATTTATAATGACTTCTACCTGATTTTATGTATATTTTACAAAACTTTGCAGCTCCAGTTATGAGCAAGCATATTTACAATTACCAAGCCCCCCAACAAAACCCTAACAAATTAGCATGCAGCCCTTCTTTCTGTCACGGCTAATCAAATATTTTTCTAATACAAGAGATTAAACCTTATGATTTCCTTTAATCGATCATACAGCCAGGTTCGACATCTGAATTAGAGCAGTATATGGTTCCTCCGATGTACTCTCAACTGCGGATGGAAAACTGTAACTCCTGAATTCGTATGACATTTGTGATGCATCTCTGGAAATGTTTCTCTGCTCAAATGTTGCGTCCTCGGACTTCACCGAGTCATGAAATTTTGTCTTTCTTGTGCCATCTCTTACACAAATCAGTTCTTCCACTACCTCTTTCATTGAAGGTCTCTTTCTCCTTTCAAGATGAAGGCATTCTCTTGCTATCCTGGCCATGTCTTCCATCGCTTGCAGGTTTTCCTTCTCCAATACTTTGCTAGCTAAGATTTCTCTGAGGCGATTACTGTTGAATCTGGAGAGAAAAAGACTTGATAAACTCCACTCGTGGCTGGCCCTTTCTTCAGATATGGGCTTCAGAGCCGTCAAAAGCTCAACCAGGACTACACCAAAACTGTATACGTCACTTTTTTCGGTCAGTTGATAGGTTTGGAAATACTCAGGATCTAAGTAGCCCCTTGTGCCAACTATATTATTAGTGGTCACATGTGTGTTATTGGAAGTGGAGATTAGACGGGAAATCCCAAAGTCTGCAACTCTGGGAGAGAATTTCTCATTCAAAAGAATATTAGAAGATTTTACGTCCCGGTGAAAGATGGGTTGAGATGCTCCAGAATGTAGATATGCCAAAGCCTCCCCTGTCTCAATTGCAATCTGCAGACGTGATGCCCAAGGCAAAGACTTCTCTTTGGAGTGCAAATGTTCAAACAATGTTCCATTAGGAACGAATTCAGATACCAGCAATGGGAACTTAGTTTGGATGCAGCACCCTAACAATTTCACTATATTTCTGTGATTTATTTGGGAGAGAATTGTAATCTCATTGAGAAACTCATGGTCATCCTCTAGATTTATAGCTTGGTTAGACTTTTTAATGGCCACGACAGTTTCATTTGGTAGGATTCCTTTGAAAACAGTTCCAAAGCCACCACTTCCTAACACCATTTCTTTTGAATAATTATTAGAAGCTCTTGCCAATTCTTTGGCAGAGAAAATTCTCAGGCTTTCTCTCCCTACTGTAGAAGCTATATGTTGCTGCAGCTGCTGGTAATACTTGGCCTCCACAAGTTTCAAGTGGCGTTTCTTTAGCCACCAAACAAAAAGAGATGCTGCTAATGAGATGACCACAAACGAAGAGACAGATCCTGTGTATTTTAATAGATCGAATTAGAGATTGAAAACACAAATAGTTATTTTCGAATGCTTTTCAAGGCAAACAGTTAAAATAACACAAACACGCACAGTATATTTAGTCCTTCGTTACCTATGATTGCAGCAACCACAACACGATTTGAACTTGTTGACACGCAGCCGGTCCCATTTCTAAAGCCGTCTCCCACATATCCTCTTGCACAAGAACAGTTGTAGGAACCTGGCAAATTATGACATATTCCCCCTTTATTTGCTGCATCGCACTTAGTCAAGTTTGTATGACTGCATTCGTTTATATCTGAGGTTTCATCGTTATTGTCGTTAGGATCTTTCAGATTTTAAAACAGCAATTATTGCAAAACAGAAAGCATGGTTATTTGATTAAGGGAAGAGCTGACGTATTACCTTTGCAATCAGTGCCATTTTTGTAACCATTTCCTTCATATCCATGGAGACATTTGCAGACGTGCCCAAATCCTGCCGGCGAGTCGTTGCATTCTGCATGGGTGGAACAAGAATAATTGCCCGTCCTTTTAGCTTCTGAACAATTCTGGTCCCCCACACCCCAGTTAAGGAGGAGACCATAACCGCCGTCTCTGCTAAAGATAGAGGGTTCCATTAAGATGGAGGAGGCGCAAATATGACTATCGTCGGGCAAAACATAGTTGGTCAAAACACCGGCCGTGAAATTAATAGCCCACCAATTATCTGGAAGGGTAATTTCACAACAGTCCTTGGGACAATATGATGGACGACTTAGAGATTGTTTATTAGTTTGTGAGTAAGATAGTGATATACATTTTGCCTCTAGCAAATGCGAAAGTGAACCTGGTAAGCTGTAGGTACCATATACATAGCGACCAAGAGCCACCAACCTATTGGAAGCGGAAATTGTAAAAGGCGACTCAGAATCTAGCGCAAAGATTTTTCCGCTTCCCTTACACGAATCAGCTTTGATAGAAGAAGAATCGATGATGAGGCGACCCTCATAATCGATATCCTTAATCTTATAATAGTGACTATCAGTAAAAGTATGGTTTACATAACCTTCGAAACCTTTTAGAAACGGAGCGAGCATCCCAGTATGTTCATCCTTCCTGCATGCGATCGAATAATTCCAGGCATGAGTTGCTCCACAATTAGAATTATTAATCCAGAAAGGATAACTCACACTCATCGAGCCACACTTTTCAGGAACACATTTTGCAGCAGTAAAGCCCATCGAAAACACGCAAATTAGAATGCGAACCACAGCTCCGCAATGAATTTGCATTTTCAACAATATTTTCTGTTGCAGCAAAGCAGGCGAATCACACTTCAAACCAATAACAACAAAAATATGTTAAACGGATGAAAAGCCGTCTGGAAGTAAATAGGATAATGAATGGGTGATTGGGCAACGGCAGAAGAATTTGTGAAATACATTGCCAAGTTTCCAGGTAGTTTCTTATGGTGGACAAAAGTAATTTCGTAGTGGTTTCATATTATGAGTCATCTTTTGAAAAGATGACAGAGAATTGGAATGGACGGAGATGAACTTTCGTCGTTCTTGAAAACTTCAATTCAGCCATTTATGTTGCGTGGAATATTCACAATCGGCAATGGACGTGCCGCGTGAGAAATGAGAAACAGGAGCGGAAATAAAATTTCCAAGATGGTGGACAAAATATTGTCGGCTTCGTAAAATTTGAGAGTGGTGGATTACGCAGTGGACGATGAGCAGCTGACCACGTAGGGCCGAGAGATTTTCAATGTAGTCCGTCTGTTGATGGACATTTACAACATTAGCTTTGTCGTCTAATTAGGAAAGGGATTTTTAAATTGTTCAATTTTGAAAATTCTTCTCACTACAAGAACAGTGGATGAATGCAGCGCAAATTGTCATAAAACAAGTGTTTACCAGCGTGTGTACGTTGTTAGCGTGTGGCAAACGGGAACGGACGTGTCGTTTGGGAAGTGGTGAAAACAAATATCCCGACTTTGTGTAGAAAATATTATGTGAGAAGGCGATGGGGGTGAGGGTGAGGAGTAGGTAGCACGATGGAAGTACACATAAATCATTTGGTGGACCCGCCTGATTAGCGCGTTATACGAAAAGTAGCCAACAACCAAACCTTTCAAAGTCTACAAATCCTTATTTACACCGCACTGGCCACTCAACAAAAATTTATTTTTCCTATATAAACTAGAAACAATCAGATATAATATGAAAGGCTAGGTATATAAAAGTAGTTTTGCAATTATTAGTCCCTGCCGTTAAGGCAGGAGACTAAAGTTTTCGATAGACTTTCCAGCATTAGTTCTTTCTTTGTAAACTGCACAATGTATAAAAATCTTGCCTAAAACTATAGTCTTTCAAATTTTTCAGAATTAGTCTGACATTAAAAAAATATATTTCTTTTTTCTATTCACTGCTACCATTTATCCTGGTAGTCTTTTTCTTTTTCCATGAAAATATTAGGAAAAAATGGATGCGTGTTGCCAGCTCGAAAATAGAGGGAGGGGGCTAAAATCAAATGCTTAGGATTACGTTTCTGGCAGAAGGCATTTAGAGTTGAGGGTTACACATGGCCATTTTCTATATCCTATGGTCGTCTAATCATTTTCTATTAAAATGAATTTCTTCCTCCAAAATTCCTAATTTTCTATTGGATTAGCTTCTTTCTCCTTGGCGATCTTTTCTTTTTTTTGCTTAGAAAATTCTACATGGAGAGTCATGGCAGGTGGTGGCAATGGACGATGACATGTGCCTTGTCTACGTTTCTACATTTTACATGCATGCAGGACAGGTGAGGAAACCCAAGTTTAATACATGATAGATTTGGACTATGTTCTTCAATGGGGCAGGAGCTCAGGCCGGTAATGGAGCAGGACTAGTTTATGCTAGTCCCATTCTGCATGCAGAGAAACAACTTCTTTCCAAGTAGACTCGGATTTGTTTGTGCAAATTACATTGCATAATATGAAGTACTGCTTAAAAAGTCAGAAATAGCCTGAGCTTTCACAGGATTCACACAACAATTCACTGAAAAATAAGTTTTTTTCCTAAATTTTCCTGCAAGTCTTCTCTTTTTAATCTATGGGAAATAATGTATGCTTATGCTCTATTACACATCTGTTATGCTATGGTGTTTTTGTTTATTTGATGAAAAATGAAGCAGAGTTGTGGATAGCTTGGGGTACGCTATTTTCATTGCAAATTGTGTAGATTTACTAGCATTGGCATTATTGAAGGTGAGTTTGATTGTCATTTTTTCAGCGTCTACCAACTTAATACTGTGCATTTTGATTTTAGGGGAATATTCTTTGAAGCAATTTTCATAGGCCAGTAGATGAAAATGGCTAAAAATATGTCCTTTCAGACCAACTTTGAAACAAGAACGAGGCATCAGTTACATTTTTGTGTGCTTTTGCTGGCATAGCCAATGCAAATGTTCAGTGCATGTCATTAATGTTTAGTTTCTTTCTTCACATTTTAGCTTCATAGAGCACATCAAAGATGTGCACTTGATAGGGTAGACTTCTATCCATTTGAATTAGATACCATATTCGAGGGATATCAAAGGCTCAATTCTAGGAATCTCAGACACAAATTTTATCCTGCTCCGTCTCTCTGTTTCACTTGCCATTCAGGTTGTTGTTGATACCTCCTTACATATTACATGAAATATAAATAGAAATGCAACTACAAATATAATCTTACAGATGAGCATTGTTAGTCCATTTTCCTGTCAGTGCAAAATCTTTTGAAAATGGCCTCCTCCCTGCAAATGTTTCATGATGTGTGTCCTGCCTTGTGTGCTTCATGTTGTCACCAAGCTCTAGTCCAATTTGCATGTGCTGAATCGCAAAATCCTGAAAGTTATTCAAATTCTAAGGTCTGGAGGAAATAATTTCAAAATCTGCCACAGTGTCAAAAACCCACAGTATTTTTGAAAATCCATGATGTTTTCGGTCTGTGTGAAAACTTTCGTTATTTTTGACCTTTTCCTTCCAGCTTTTGTGCACTTGTCTTTTGGTGCTGAAAACTTTGTGTGTTTTCGGTCCTTCGCTATTGTGAAAACTTTGGATGTTTTCGACCCCAAATTCTGCCCTGTTTGTTGGCATTCTCTAACTGCGCAAGTCCGACTGGATGGTGGGCTCGGGTCTTCAAAGGTTCTTCCTGATTGGTTGTTGCATGGCCGCATGTCAGACTTTTCTGACATGCGATCATGCGACCGCTTACCACCTGTCCGTGTGGGTCCCAGTTCTTCCCATTGCCCGACACGGTTAAAGTTCGGACAAGATCTGTGGCTGTCGCTAGTTCACATGGTAAAGTTGCACGGTGTTTAAGCTCTACGCTTTTGCGACAACCGTCAGATCCTCTGAAAGGTAAGGCTTCTTTGGCAGTGGTCCCGGAGGCGGTGATGTGGCAGCCTGTGATTGGCTGTCGCATGATTGCATAGCCCAATTTTTGGCTATGCAATCATGCGACCGGTTGACACGTGTCCCTCTGGGCCCGATGGCAGGTGGCGATGGGGCATCTTCCGGATGCTGAGGTGTTCACTTTTCATTGGCCGGCGGGTGGTGACGTGGCGGTCTTATGGCCTTGTCACATGATCGCAAGGGCCATTTTCACAACTTGCGACCATGCGACAAGGTTCTTCCTCCCTGGGGCCCAGTAGCAGGTGGTGGCGTGGCGGTTCCGGATTGGTCGGTGGGCAAGCAGTGGCGGTTTGCTGGTGGTTAGTCGCATGTTTGCATAGCCTTTTGCAAGGCTATACGATCATGCGACTAACATTTTCTGTCAACCCTATGTGGCGGCAGTTATGCGGAGGTAGAGGATTACGGGTTGTCGCATGTTCGCATAGCCCATCTCCGGGCTATGCGATCATGCGACAATGGTCTGGGTGTCACGTTTGCAGAGGTAAGGGTTTGGGGGGTTGTCGCGGTTGCAAGGTTGTGAGGGTGATATGGCCGGGGACTTTGCAAAGGTTTGTGACCATTGACCACGGCTAGGAGACTGCGGTCACATGATCGCAAGGGTGAGTTTGATGCCTTGCAATCATGCGACCAAGCACACATGTAACTGAGACCTTTGTTGCGGTTAATCTTGCTGACACTTGAATGAATTTTGACGATGGGGACTTAAAGTTGGCCGATCTGATTTTGAATTTTGGCCGTCGTTTCTTTGCTGGCACCATAAGCTTGACCGTTGGAATTCAAATTCAAATTTGCAGAAGGATTTGTAGCGACAGGAGGTACCCAGAATTTATGGTTTTCTGGCCATTTTTTGATTTGTTTGGTGGCACCAGTGGTTGCAGTGTGGTCCTGGGTGTTCCATGATTGTTTGCAGGGGTCTGTACTGTGATAAGAATGGCTCGAGAAGTATTTGCAGGTGGTTGATTAGACTGGTTTTTATGGCAATCTCTTGGTCTTATGACCTGATCTTAATGATATTCATAATTGCATATCAGTTTGAGACCTTTTCTCTTTGATTGCCTAACTTTCCTGCCCCTGCAATAATTTTTTGACCGTTTCCAATTGGTATAGCGGTTGCAACCCTGGCCCTAGTCACCCTAAGCTTATTGCATTCTCTTCAAGATTCCCAAGGTGACTAGTGGTATTTATTAAAAGTTTTCCGATAGTGTAGGGATTCCAGCTTCGAAGTTCTGAAGGGTTCCTAGTCCTGGATCTGAGATTGTAACACTTTTGCATTCGGTATTCTGTTGATGATAGAGAAAAAATTGTAGGTCTAAGCTGTAATTTGCAAGCTTGACTCCTCTGGTTTGATTGTTTACACTTAAGGATTCTTCATACTTAATACAAGTATAGGACTCTTATCTCTCCTTTGTGTCAGCTTAGATAGATTCTGAACTTTCTAGTTCTCTACATATTGTTTTATGTATATGTATCCATTCTTGAGTTCTAATCCAGGATTAGATGAAATGATGCTTTAGATGGGACATAGATCTATCTTATTGTCTATGTAAGGATATCTCATAAGTAGTAAAGGGGATTGTAGGTGTGTTTATGGCTTGGAATCTCAGCTATTGTCTGGTGTGTGTAGCATTCATGTTCTAGGAGATCTTGCCCAATGGATGAGGCACTGGCCTAAATGATTATCTCTTTATCAACAAATATTGATTCTTGTTGTTATGATCCCAAAAGCATAAGTTAAGAACCATTCCTTAAGTTTGCAGTATTTGGTTGTATAAGGTTTCACCCCACAGTAATGGAGAGTCAATGAATGTGTGGTTGTCATTCAGTACTTTCTTACTACCCTTTCATCTGTTATTCAAACCTAGTTCTTGGTGTATGAAGTGTATTTTATACTAGGTTAGGTGCACCCGCCTTGGTTTTGCAGAGCCAGAAGCAAAAGAGGGCATATTAAGTCCCTATAGTTGGTCCAGTTACTCTAAGACCTCATTACATTTTGGAGCTAACCATTCCTAAAATCCATCTGAGGGTATATTGGTAGCCTTATGGCATAAGCGTCATTTTGGACACCAACAAACATCATGAAGGATATGTTGTTGTTGATACCTCCTTACATATTACATGAAATATAAATAGAAATGCAACTACAAATATAATCGTACAGATGAGCATCATGAAGGATATGTTGTTGTAGATACCTCCTTACATATTACATGAAATATAAATGGAAATGCAACTGCAAATACTGATGAACATCATGATGAAATGGATGAGATTATATGCCCAACAAATAGCCAAGCCTCACAAAGACTAGAATGCCTTCACAAAATTTGTTGCAACAAAACTAAAAAATGATGAGAGCCCCCAAAGCCAAAATTTCTAAAAGAATAGATTTTCAACAGGATTGGAAAATAAAGGGTCAAGATAAATTTGGAAACCTTGCACTGTATTCTATTTCAAATGCCAAACAAGTGCAAGTAGAAAAACTCTAGAAATCAAGGTCAAAATAAGGAGTAATAAAATCTGCTATTACCATTGTATAAATAACAGTCCGTAGGTTTTTTTTGTTAAGAGAGAACATGATAAATAAAAATCTTAATAACTTTTAAATATGAACTAGGCCCTGTTGTAATAAAATCAATAGCATGATCAAAAGTGACTAAAATGTCCCAGCCTATTTGACATTTTTTAACGATCAGTATACTCCCCATTGCGTCCTCGGATCTTCTTTTGTTTGTTGTAGCTTTTCCTCTTGCCTTTCATCTTTGTGCAAACTCAGAAATGATTCCCCTAATCTCAATCATTGGTATGTGCAACACTATGCCAAATGACAGCTCCTGCTACTCCCCTACCCAAGGCAGGGACTCCAACTGCGTGCAACCCTTGTTTCATATTATATTAAAGTCGACAAAGATAGTTGTAATGATTGGAGACGAACCTTGCATGCTTCTCAATAGTAAAATTAAAAATTTAATCTTTCGCACAAACAAGAATTCTTATTTTATAATGTGGAAAAATTAAAAATTTGATCTCCATTTAAATTATATATATATATATATATATATATATATATATATATATATATATATATATATATATATAATATTAGATTTTTAATTTATCAAGAACAAATTTGGAGGATAAGATTTTAGTATTTGTAATGGTGAAATAATCATATTTGTATACTTCTTATTTAGCTTTGTATATTAATATTTAATGTTTAAAGACACATACACACTGTTTTAATCTCATTGTTTTTAGTAGGAAAGCTCATCAAAGAATTAAAAAGTGAAAGTTAAATCTTAATGCATTTGCATTTGCAATAATATTTTAGTTTATAAATTAATTATAACAAACAAAAGGAAGCAATAGCTAAATAGTAGGTTACATGTGTTAACTTAGACAATATTGGTATGTGAATTATAATTGAAAATTCATTTTCACATTTAGATTTTATGAAATATTTAGTATTCAATGACTTAGCTTTAAAAGATACATTAGACTAGGTCAGGAAGATCTTATTTTGTATAAAATTGTGTCATTTCTTAATATGTTTAGATGTCAAGGTACTTTCCCAAAGATAACCACACAAGTAAATGACGAATTACATGGATATGTCAATTTCACCATAATACTCATTCATTTCCTTGAGGTGTGCATGTGAATCCTAGAATTAGTGTGCTTCAAGAAGAATGTAGTATCTACAAACATGCATGTAAAGTAATTATATTAAACATTAAAAGGAGATCACCATAGCATGTTGCTTGATACAAGTGCACACAACCATGTCATAAAGTAGAATTAGGACATATTTTGAAAAACAAATTCAGATTCAAATGCATATTGCCATTGAACCACTAGAAATCAAAGGATGAAGTAAATTAGAGTCTTTTACAAATTTCTGTCTAGATTCCAAATATATTTTTTCATTTTTTTTAAATTGATTTGAATAGTTTTTTCTTTCTCCCACAAAAACTGGCATGGTGCTGAAAATGTCATTTTCAAAGAGTAATATTATTTTCATAGAGCATAACTTTTTTTCTAAAATAGATATGAATGTGATTCTTTCAAATTTAGTTTCGTAACATCCATAAAAAGGGCATGCAATTGGTTTGACGACATTATCATGATTATTGCATATTTTATTAACATTTAAAGTTGACTTGAAGATGGAGGGCACTACTATTTTTTAAAAAAATTCTTTTTTCTAGTATTTTTCATTGAACGTCAAACTTAGAGGTTTTTATTTGATAAAAAACCTACATTCGATTAACGTCAAAAACCATATACATAATAAATTCAAAAATTGTCAAAGATCTATAATCGTTAGAAAGTTCATTCCGAGTACTTGTGTTATGCAAAAGGATGTCTCCTTATTGTTCCATTTCATCCCTGTGCTTGAGCCGCGAAGCAATGAAATTCTTAGAATCTCTTCAAAGTTTTCAAATAGGACCTAATCAACTTATACTTTACATAAAATAATGTAAATTACCCATTCTTGGGGACTTTTGATAGAAAGTACTTTTGATAGAAAGTACTTTCGATCGAAAGTACTTAGTTTTGATATAAAGTACTTTCTATCGAAAGTATTTGAGTAAATCTGTGCTCTCATGATTTTTGGGATGAATTCCTTTCTCTGAAAAAATTGTAACCCACTATTGTGGGTTCACTCATTTATAGAATAAAAAATAAAAATTATTGTTCATAATGCACTTTCTCAAAACTAATAGTATTGAAACATATGATTTTCTTTGTAAGCCTAATTTGTTTGCATGAAATATTATGAACAAGAAAAATATATTGTGTTTTCCATAAGCATGAAGTTAGCTTGAGAAAATTGAATTTGAACTAGCAATGTGAATATATCAAGTTAATTGCAAGTAAACACTCACATGTTTAGGAAAAATATTTCATATTTTAGACCAAAACCTAATATCTCCATTGGTTATAAATATAGACCAAAGACTTTATATTACATCACCAACAAGGTGAGAATATGCTAGAGATTTTACTCTCGTATGCTCTAGTAGTAACACCATAATGTGAAAAATCCCACTAGAAATTACCTAATCAAAATGTATTTATTCCCTATTCTCTACGCAAGAAAGCTATCATCAACATATGACAAGGAAAGCCATATATAAAGTGGATGGTAAACATTTACTTGATTTAGTTTTAACAATTTCTTTAGTTATTTATATTATGTATACAATGAATAACCCCACTAAATTTCAAAAGTTGAGTGATGTTAGGAGAGAAACATACAGAGGATGAAGCCATGTAAGCATAGATCAATTATGTGTCGGCACTTTATATGCAAATATTTTTAGAATCTTCCCACAAGTGTAAATTGTCATATGAAAAAAGTATTAGTTCTCTAGGAAAAAAGATGAAAAAAAGCATAAATTTTTCAAAACCTCCAATAAATATTTCATCTATCTATCTATATGAATAAAACAATTTATTCTTTTAAAAAGTCAAATATTTTTTGTTTGATGAATAGACCATTTCCATTTTTATTATATTAATTAAAAATACATTGTTCACAAATAAAAGAACATAAAGTCAGTTGAAAACCTAAACATGGGAAGACTCGAGAAACAAAAACAAAATTGCTAAGAGGCTAAAGCACTTCCTACATAAGGTGGAGGATCATGATCATCCTTCTTTCCCCATAGATCAACGAGGTCAAGATTGGGGTCCAGAAGGGACCATCCTTCATATGTGTTATCTACTTCTTCATTCTCCTTTCTCTATGTAAGTATTGTCTAAAAAGCTTCAACATAAGCATTGCTCATAATTATCTACATTCACTAAATAAGTATCTCACACTATTACAAACTAAACCAAAATATTGAATTCGATCCATTGTCTTTAAATTTAACTTATAGTCTTAGAAGTTAACAAACCTTTGATTACCATACATTAAATTATAAAAAATAATTAACAAATGATTTTATTTTTTTAAATGAAGAAATAAAAATCAAGCTTCTATTTATTGTGCATTATAGATCAATACCATTTCCCCTTGGATGTAATTGATATAGATCCATTTTGTTATATATTATGAACTAAAAGAATTAAAGTTTATCAAATAGAACATTATTAGTTATTAACTTAAAAATAAATTTTGATTGTAATCAATAAATATTAATCAGTTTTATTTAAAATTATGGATAAAAAGTACATTTTAAAGAAATGTTTGTTATAACATTGAAAATAGCATTATTAAAAATGAAGATATTTCTTAAAAATAATGAAATATTGACATTAACAAGTTTTAACATCTATCTAAAATGAAGTAATTAACAAATGGGTAAAAAAATTAAGATATTTCATGATAAGTCTTTTAACTTTTTAAAACCATCATCATACATAGACAAGGAAATCAAATTAGCTTTCAAAGATAAGATTGATTTCATATTAGTTTAATCTCAAAAAAATATGATATAGATCATGTAACTTACAAACATAAAAGTTCTTTTAAAAAATAAATTAAAAACATAAATAGTTGCATGAGATTTTTATTTAATAAATAAATGATTAATTTTATCTACTAGATATCCATGTGTCTACATTATAATGCAATTTCAAAGATATATATAGTATTCTACAATTGTATATAAAAATATATGTCCCAAAAATTAACGTGTACAGTATTAAAATAGAAATAAACATAAAATATAATATAATAAAAAAAATTCATAAAAATAAATCAAATTTTTAGATATTTCAAAAATATGAATATACTTATAGAAAATATGAATAAAGAAACAAATGTCTAAAACAAAAGCATCGTAAAATACTTTAAAACAAATTACAAAACAAACAAAAACACAAACAAATAGTATAATATTCTGAACTAATAAATAAAAGATTATATCCAATCTAAACGTCAAGCCTTATCATCTAGTAGGGGTGACATCTGAACCATTTCAATGAATGCTTCCTCTAACGTACTGTCAAAAGTAGACGAAAAGTTTAACTCCTAAATTCATGTGATGTCTGTGAATCTTCTATGGAAATGCTTCTCTCCTCAGATATTGTATCCATACAATTCACCATGTCATGGAATTTTGTCTTTCTTGTGCCGCCTCTAATCCAAACAAGTTCCTCCACCACCTCTTTCACTGATGGTCTCTTCCTCCTTTCTAAATGAAGGCATTCTCTTGCTATCCTTGCCATATCTTCCATCTCTTGCAGATTTTGCTCCTCAAATACATTGTTGTCCAGTATTTTTGTGAGACGATTGTGGTTGAGCCTCGACAGGAAAAGACTAGATAAACTCATCTCCTCGCTACCCCTTTCTATAGAGATGGGTTTTAGAGATGTTAAAATCTCAACTAGGACTACACCAAAACTGTATATGTCCCTTTTTTTAGTGAGTTGATGTCATAATCAAAACAATCCTCTGTAACCTGTGACAAGAATGGAGACTTTGTCACCATCTTTTGGGGAGTGTGTGTAAATTGGGGGAGTAATAAATTATTTTCCTTGACTCTTTTACCATTCTAAAAACATGCTTCTCACAGTCAGTGAAACGTGCTTTTCTCAGTCAATAACCCTTGGTGCTATAAATCTGTGAGTCACACAAAATTAAAGGGAGATGATTTTTATTGAGAAAAAACTGACACACACAGGAAGGGAGAAAGGAAGAAATTCAGAAGAGAAGGAAAGGAGCATTGTCAAAACTCCATATTTTTAAATAAATCAGGTTCCTTTCTCAGTTAGAAATTTTCATGTAGAAGAAAATTATAGAAATTAGAATTGTACGTTGATAATAACATTTTTACTTATGAAATTATGTGTTTTTCTTGTAGAAAAGTAGTTTTAAAGATCTGTTCATGTAAAAAAAATATAATAAGAAAGGAAGAAATAGGGAAACCAAAACAGTTGAGAGTAGAACAGTGAATCTATTATTTATGGGAAAAGATATTAAATTAGAAAAGTTGAGTAGTTTTAAAATTCTAAATTATTCTTATTGAATAAATTCTTTTGCAAAATTATTAGAAGAAAAATAGAAGAATTAAATTCTAGAAATTATTGAAAAGTTTAGTGAAACTCTATTTTCTGAGTTTACAATTTCCAGGATGATTTTAGAGACATAGAAAAAAAAAATAGATTTAGACGTAAACACTTTCGTTATAAAATTACCCTCATTTGTAAACCATATTTCAACATAAAAATAGAAGATGAATTCATCGAATTATTGAATGATGTTCTTTAAATCTGAAAAATGGTCATTATTTTCTTATTTAATAATATGGTGGACTTTGTTGAGTTATGTTCTAAAAAACCAAAGTTACTAAATAGTGCTTTAAATATGCTCAAAATTTACATGTATCTTCAATATGATTATCAAAAGATAAAATTTAGAAATCTTAAATTACCTATTTTTCAAGAATGAATTTTTAATTTTATTTTTATTAATTTCTAATAAAAGAAACTTATATATTGATTGAAAGAAAAACCATATTCTAATCATTAAAATTTGATTACATGGTCATTTTCGTTAAAAGAAAAAGGGAAAATTAGAAATGGAATTGTTTGAATTTTATGATATTTCAGTATTAATTTTTATTTTAGAAAAGATATCTTGGGGAAAGGGGTGCCGAATATGGGGAAATAGAAATGCCTAAGGAGAAAGAGGCAAATACACAGGACCAAGATGACCCCAAGCTTATCGAGACAACACAAACTAACACTACATTTGAAGCTCTATCTCAATGGACCAACTCAATGGCCACTGAGGAGCTGAAGAAGGAAGAAATAGTATCTAACAAGCAAGACAAACCAAGTGTTGAGGTAAAGGATATAGTTCCTTTTTGTAAAATCATCGCCCCAAGAGTCCAAGAAGAAGAATAAAAAGCATGGAAAAGGGCCAGTCACACTTGATGAAGTCATTGAAATTCTTGAATGTGACCCGAGGACTTTGGACCCCAAGGAATTAAGAAAATATGGGGAGTTATGCACAAGGAAAGAAGCATAGGAAAAGATGAGAAAAAATAGCAAGAGTAAGAAGATACTTGAAGATGTGAAAGACATCTTGCAACAAGTTGTACCTGATGTCCAAATTAATGAAGATACTCCCATATTGGACCAACTTTCCACTCTTGTAAATCAAATAAATGCCCCAAACGTTGATGCTAAAAAAAAGATTGAGGAAAGGGAAGAAGCCAAAATACAAGATAAGTTAGCAGAGAAAATTAGACAAGAAGTGGCAATAAACAAAGTAAAGCTTTCTGAGGTAATCACCGAATTACAATCTCTCACTCAGAAAATTGTTCAAATTTTATTTAAGTTATGCACTGTGGAGAATTTCACTGCTGAAGTTAGTGAGAAGATTAAAAAGTTGGAAGTTGATATCCAAGCTAGTGCCAATTTGTCTCTAATCGAGCCAGATGCTTTTCATAAGCATATACTAAAAGTTCAAGAACTCAAGTGGTTGAGAGCAGATATGAGGAAGCAGGAAGATAAGATAAGTGACAAAGTCACCGAGCTGCAAGCCACACCACTTCCGCACCTTAAAATAATTGAGCGACACATTGTGAAGGCACAAGCCTTAGTTACAACACCAGATATTTTTGTGTTGGAGAACATATTTTTCATGCATGCACAAGTCGGTCTTGAGCACGTCGCTCTCACTAACTTGAAGGAGGAATGGGATATCCTCTTAGATTCACTGATGAAAACCCACAAACACATTTTTGATAAGTTGTAAGTACATAATATTTCTTTTGGCATTAATCTCAAAAGGGGGAAATATAATGTATATGCCAAATGTACTTTTATATGCTAAGTGTACTACAAACATATCGGGAGCATGCACCAAGGGGAAGTTTTCTAGAAGAGTCAATTTTTCTATATGTATATATGGAGTTAGATGATTTTTGTTATACATTATAGTTTTGATACTAATGCCAAAGGGGGAGATTTTTATCTCTATTTGAGCATTAGATGTTGTCATCTAGTATCAAATTAGATTAGTTGGTTATCTAAGTTGACCAGTCCATAAAGCATGGAATAACAAGCTATAATATGGTAGTCGGTTAAACAAATAAGCCTTCATACCAAGTAGTCACAAGGCATAATAGAGAGCTAAAAGGAAATAAGTTTAACCAAGCACCAAAGCATGTTTACCCAACATCAAAGTAAACCAAGCACTGAGCATCAGTAAACACCGAGCAATATACACACCGAGCACCAGTGTATTCACTGAATAGAAAATGTTGTGTTTACCGAGTTATTCAGGAAATGACATAGTATTCAGGAATGGCACATCTATCTATGCAAATGGTTACACAGATCCATAAATTTTTTTACCAAGATTGAAGGTTATTTATTGTTGATGTAATCATTAAATATTGTGATGATTCCTATGTAATAGTCAGATCTAGGTTAAATTTGTACACCATAGATCTTAGGTTTTCTAAGATGTTGTAAACCTAATTAGGTCATGGATATCATAGAAGTTTGTTATATATTTTGTAATTGATGTCATTTTAACATATATAAAAAGAAGGAGATCATGAAGCAATAGCCACCTTCTTGACATCAGAATTCAAACAAGGTTCACAAGACAGAGAAGTTTATAGAGATTCAATTTAGTTTATTCAGAAACATTCAAGGCTACCAAGTAGATCAAAGAGAAGTTTACTACACATTAAGGTGATATTTATTCAGCACATCATAGATCTAATTCAGACAAAGTATAGTTTTCATTTTAAAGATACTTTATGTTATTCTCTAATCATTATAGCAGAGTTGTCAAATCTCTTAACATAGTAGACTTAACAGTCTAATTATAAATCTCTTAACTGAGTGCACACTCAAGTAGTGTTGTTAAATCCTTTCACAAGGTAGATACACAGGAATATGGGGAAACAAAAATGCCTAAGGAGAAAGAGGCAGATACACAGGACCAAGATGACCCCAAGCCTACTGAGACAACACAAAATGACACTACTTCTGAAGCTCTATCTCAATCGACCAACTCATAGGTCACTAAGGAGCCTAAGAAGGAATAAACAGTATCTAACGAGCAAGACAAACCAAGTGCTGAGGTAAAGGATATAGTTCCTTTTGTAAAATCATCATCCCAAGAGTCCAAGAAGAAGAATAAAAAGCATGGAAAAGGGCCAATCACACTTGATGAAGTCATTGAAATTCTTGAATGTGACCCGAGGACTTTGGACCCCCAAGGAATTACGAAAATATGGGGCATTATGCACAAGGAAAGCGACACAGGAAAAGCTGAGAAAAGATAGCAAGAGCAAGCAGATACTTGAAGATGTGAGAGACATCTTGCAACAAGTTGTACCTGATGTCCAAATTAATAAAGATACACCCATATTGGACCAACTTTCCACTCTTGTAAATCAAATAAATGCCCCAGACATTAATGATGAAAAGAAGATTGAGGAAAGGGAAGAAGCCAAAATACAGGATAAGTTAGCAGAGAAAATTAGCCAAGAAGTGGTAAGAAACAAAGTAAAGCTTTCTAAGGTAATCACCAAATTATAATCTCTCACTCAGAAAATAGTTCAAATTTTATTTAAGTTATGCACTGTGGAGAATTTCACTGCTAAAGTCAGTGAGAAGATTAAAAAGTTGGATGTTGATATCCAAGCCAGTGCCAATTTGTCTCTAACTGAGCCAGATGCTTTTCATAAGCATATACTAAAAGATCAAGAACTCAGGTGGTTGAGAGAAAATATGAGGAAGCAGGAAATAAGATAAGTGACAAAGTCACCGAGCTGCAAGCAGCGCTACTTCCACACCTTAAAATAATTGAGCGACACATTGTGAAGGCACAAGCCTTAGTTACAACACCAGATATTTTTGTGTTGGAGAACATATTTTTCATGCATGCACAAGTCAGTCTTGAGCACGTCGCTCTCACCAACTTGAAGGAGGAATGGGAAAACCTCTTAGATTCATTAATGAAAAGCCACAAACACATTTTTGATAAGTTGTAAGTACATAATATTTCTTTTGGCATTAATATCAAAAAGGGGGAAATATAATGTATATGCCAAATGTACTTTTATATGCTAAGTGTACTACAAACATACCGGGAGCATGTACCAAGGGGGAGTTTTGTAGAAGAGTCAATTTTTCTATAGTATATATGGAGTTAGATAATTTTTGTTATACATTATAGTTTTGATACTAATGCCAAAGGGGGAGATTTTTATCTCTATTTGAGCATTAGATGTTTTCATCAGTATCAAATTAGATCAGTTGGTTATCTAAGTTGATGAGTCAGTAAAGCATGGAATAACAAGCTATAATATGGTAGTCGGTTAAACAAATAAGCCTTCATACCAAGTAGTCACAAGGCATAATAGAGAGCTAAAAGGAAATAGGTTTAACCAAGCACCAGAGCATGTTTACCAAGCATCAAAGTAAACAGAGCACTAAGCGTCAGTAAACACCAAAAAATATACACATTGAGCACTAGTGTATTCACCGAATAGAAAAGGTTGTGTTTACCGAGTTATTCAGGAAATGGCATAGTATTCAGGAATGGAACATCTATCTATGCAAATGGTTACACAGATCCATCAAACATTTTACCAAGATTTAAGGTTATTTATTGTGGATGTAATCATTAAATATTGTGATGATTCCTATGTAATAGTCAGATCTAGGTTAAATTTGTACACCATAGATCTTAGGTTTTCTAAGATGTTGTAAACCTAATTAGATCATGGATATCATGGAAGTTTGTTATATATTTTGTAATTGATGTCATTTTGACATATATAAAAAGAAGGAGATCATGAAGCATTAGCCACCTTCTTGACATCAAAATTCAGACAAGGTTCACAAGATAGAGAAGTTTACAGAGATTCAATTTAGTTTATTCAGAAACATTCAAGGCTACTGAGTAGATCAGAGAGAAGTTTACTACACATGAAGGTGATATTTATTCATTACATCATAGATCTAATTCAGACAAAGTATAGTTGTCATTTTAAAGATACTTTATGTTATTCTCTAATCATTATAGCAAAGTTTTCAAATCTCTTAACATGGTAGACTTAACAATCTAATTATAAATCTCTTAACCAAGTGCACACTCAAGTAGTGTTGTTAAATCCTTTCACAAGGTAGATCTAATTGTTACTCCTAACAGGGTAAGATCACCAAAAGTGATCAAACTTGTAGCATTAATCGGCATTCTTTATTTACTACAGTAGTGAAGAATTTGTTGGTGTCATCCCCACCGCAGTTTTTACCTTCTAACAAGGGTTTCTGCGTAACCAAAATACATGTGTTATGTGTTACATTTCATGATTGATTTATTGTTTGATTCCATGCAATTTACATTTACAAAGTTACTTGAATGAATTCTATAAACAATGGATTCAGTTGGATAGTTAGTCACTAATATTGTAGATTGAGTATTCAGTTAAATTTTTTGAGGGTATTGACTCACCCCTCCCAACATAAATATCATAAATAATTACAACAATAATTACATAAATATCACCCCTTGGGTACTGATACATGTTGGAAGGGTACTGAATAAATATCACTTATTCACTTAGTTTACTAATATGTTGAAAAATTATATAAATTTGGAAAGCCAAGAAGAAAAAGAACCTATGCCTGAAATATGAGCTGAAAATAGGTAAATTGCATCACGTAATGCAATCTTGACCTAGGAATGTTGGATGCAAATGAACCTAATAAATCTAGAATCAATAAGTTTCTTAGAAGCTCCCACAAAAATTATGTCAAAAATAGTCCAAGAAAACATCACTTGGAACAACGTTCACCCTTCTTTTTTGGATTTGCAAAAGTTAAATGTGTAGGTCTTTGTCTACTCAATATAATCTTAAATTTGTGTCTTCAAATCTGACTACCTACACATAGAAAGAATGGGAATCATTTGATTGATAAGGGCTTTCCTAGGTTAGACCCCAGTTTGGGAATGAGCCATGAAATTAAAACATAATTTAATTGAAAGAATTTTGTAATGTAACAAAGGTTAGATATTTAATTGAAACATATTTCAATCTTATACCTCATTGACATAATTCTCTTTGAATATGATCACAAGTTTTGATGCAATACCATGACCTAACAAGAAATAAAGAAAATCAATCATAAAGATATATTTACATGAAGATTGTTGTTACTTGTCACGGTGATTATATTTGAAGAATTTGGTAGGATGAGATGTCTCCTTGAGTGGTTTATTCTTGATTTCTTCTTGGATGTAAGTTATTTTGAGCATGATATGAAAATGAATTACAAAAATCCTCTTATATAGAGTTCTCAAGGAATTTTTTCAAATTAAATCAACTTTTAATGGTCATATTGAGACACCTTGATTGAGGATTAAATGATGGGAACCCAACACCAAGATATTTATATTTGGCCCAAAGATTGGAGGCTTAAGGGTGTCCCGGGCACCATTGACTAGGTCAATGGTGTTGACTAATCAAGAGAACCTTGAGCATAATTGACCGATCAAGGATGCCCGAGACATGACTAACCCAAATAATCAGTCTAGTATTGCTAGAGATTATGTGATTTGTGTCCACAATAGCCATTCTTATCACCATAAGGGCATATGACACCAAAAGTTTAGTCTTTCAGCTAGAAATGAACTTAGGCAAGAGATAGGATACCGCACCCTAAGGTAAGGGCCCAAAACATGGTGTAAATTGTACCAGGTTACATTTTACAATGCTAGAGATGGATTATGTCATATGAATTTGGAAATCATTTACTTCCTTGTGTTCTTGTTTGTTCATAAATTTATTTATTTTGACATGGTTAATTATTTAAATGTAGATTATATATTTAATATAGCTATCTACCAATGCTAAGTAGTAAGATATTTTATGGCAAGTGTGTTGTGGAAGAAATAAGTATCACAAGAAGGTGAAAAATGTATTTTGTTAAAGTATTTCACCTAAGATTGAATTGTGTGCAAAGGATTATTTCACTAAGAACAAATGTTGAGAAATAATAACAATGTATGGGAAGAATATGGACACATCTTAAATGTGGGTATGTTCAAATTTTGATTTATGGAGGTAAAATTCCTAATTAAGATTAAAATTCCATATATCAAATAATAATAAAAAATGAAATAAAATTTTATGGAGCTTTAATTATTCAATCTTGATTAATTAATCAAAGATGCATAAATTTATTAATTTGGAGGAACAAGAGACTAAGTTTAATTAATTAAATAGAATAATGAGCATTAGAGAGCAAATAAGAATTAGTTTTTCGAATAGTCCTAATAAAACAAAAAAATATTTAATTATAAATATGATAAGATTGGATAGTGCTAGATTATGGGGATAGTTAATTAAATTAATTTAAAAATAATAAGTTAGGAGTCGATAATGAATTTCAAGTGTCTAGATTTGGCAATATTTTGGAACAAACTTTGATAATTGTTTGAATTGGAAGGGTTAAGGTTCCCTCAATTAGATCTATAGTGGGACTAGTATTATGGACGAAAAAAGTCAATGATAACAAACAAGTGCCTAATATATCTATGATGATGTAATTTATAATAATGTTGTTATAAATGTCTTTCTTTATAGGGTAAATGTTATTGAACCTAAGCTATGAATTATCAAGGTCACAAGCGGGGGAAATCATCGCCAACATGAGAAAACAAAAAAGGACACCCCAACGGGTTTGGGACAATAGTGACAAGGACCATAACACCCCCATTAAACCATCACACTATGCCAATGTTGATAATGCCTTGATATATTTTACTCTAATGCTCTCATAAATAGTCTATAAGTAAGCCCTAGCATTCTTTGAGGTGATAGCTCTTGATCTCTTTCGAATGAATAATTATAGCTTTCAAATGCAACAACCAAATGCATAAATCAACTAAAAATGTCTTAAGTTGGGTCATAAAAACTAGTAAAATGATTGACAAATAAGATATTTAATTTAATTTTTCTATATTTTACACATTTGATCTATAAGAACATAAATAACTTTTATTAAAAGTCTACATTCATAAATTTGATCTAAAATAATGAATAATAAACCTAAAGATAAAAATAATTATTGAGAAGAATTGATGATAACAAGAATCAAAAGCTATGATATCATAGACTAAATTTACAAAAGAATATACCTTATAATTTAATTGTTATTATATTAAAACTAATAAAAATAAAACCAAATATATATAAAACAAGGCACATGTAGGCAATTTCTAATATACCAAATATATTTCTAAATACATGAAAGGTTTCTAATTTTAAATATTTAGAATAGTCAATATGCCTCTAATTTGTTGCTAACAATGTAGGGTTATGAATAATATAATTACAGATCAAGTTTGATGAAGTGCACGACCCTCACATCATAAGAAAATGAAACAAAGATGATACCAAGACAATTTAATAAAATAGATACTCCTTTTTGACTTTCAGTCAAGGAAATTTCCACCTACATTTAGACTATTATATAACAAAACAAACATAAAACCTCCAGCAAAATATGATTTCTATAATGTGATTCCTCACTCTATTGAAGTAGTCACATTTGGAATTTTCTTCCACAGTGGATGACAGTCTACAGCGATGTGATAAAAGTAGAACTGATATGAACGCAATGATCACTATCCTTGAGTGGATGCAACCTACAACTTTTCTTCGTACCTGGAATAAACTTTTCACCAAAGACATTTCCTATTTTTTTCTCATCCGAATAGAAATTAAGATGACTGTTGTGATAATGGGGGTCAAGTGGACCTCCAATAGTTCTGTATTTCTGCTCAAAGTCTGTGCTGGGACCTGGTACTGCTTTGTGCACAATAGTAGGCCATGGAATCTCTTTCCCGTCTAATCTTGTAAAAATGTGAAACGAAGGAATTTCTAGGCACTGTCCTCCTCTTCTCGCCAGTGTGAATGCTATCCAGCAATAACTATGTTTATGATGGTCGTGAATTTAAAGTTGCACGTCAAATGTTTAGGGAGGGTATGATGAATGTCTTGATGTGTTGAATGGGCATGTCAACTCCCTAGTACTTATACTCTTAGTTCCATGATTATAAAGCAGTGCTCAAGGGAATTGAGGTTTAACATATCACTTGCTAGTAACACGAACTATTGGTTAAAGAAAGCAAAAGTAAGTACATGGTAACCTCTATGAACTTAAATCAAATCTTTGACCAATTCATAAGTTCCCTAGAGATAAGGGAGTGCATAGAATCTCATTAATTAGATTGGGCTATGGGTGTTGTTTACAAATTGAAGGCTTTAATATTTCAGTCTTAAGCTTAATATAATATTTTCAAGTCCATTTATATTGCATAGATGTGCTAGTTGTCTCCTTCCTCTAATAAAGATTTCAAAATACTCTATCCAAGCTACCACTCAATTGAAGATTGGTCTCTACTTTATTTCTAGAAACAAACATGATCAAATTTTGATACCAATTAATAAGAAGTGAGGTAATGATGCAAGAGCATCTAGGGTGTAAGAGCAATCTTGCATCATCTAAAAAAATGAGAGAAAAAAGAAAAAATGATTTAAAAAAGAAGAAAAAGAGGGAAAAAAAAGAGAAAAAAATGAGGATAAAAAGAAAAAAGAAAAGTGAGAGACAATAAAAAACCTAAAAAAAAGATTAAAAGATTAAAAAAAAAGAAAAAAGAAAAAAAAAAGAGGAAAACAAATAAAATGATAAAAATAAAATAAAATAAAAATAATTATAAATTTATTTTTTGTAACTTTTCATTTATCAAGGTGCATAGGTGGCATTTTAGAAGTTTGTGGAAAGTTCCTTATTTAATAAAATACTTTAGGAATTTATTAAACTACATCATACATTTAATATTTGTAACAAAGTAGTTGTGCCTACCTTTTATCCCACATTGCTTGTGTTTGTAATATCTTAGGTGGGAAGTACTATATATAGTCATGGAAATAAATTGTAAATGTTGTTAGAGTTTTGGAAGAAGCTCTCTCTCTTCTTGAAGAATTTGTAATGATCTTGTCTTGTAAAGGTTTTACGCATTTCATCTTCTAAGAGGTTCTAGTGATCTTATTTTGTAAGAAGTTGGAAGGATCTCATCCTTAAGCATTTGAGAGCATTGTAAGCATGCTTCAATATTTGGAAGCATTTGAAATAAATTATTTTGGAGTATTATCAATCTATCCTTTGTGAAGCACTTTTATTCTCTCTTGTCTCTATGCTATTTTGTATTTGGTTATGAGTTTGTAAGGGTGGTGTGGTCCTTCATCAAGTAGTATCAAAGCATGTATTGAGTGTGTAAGGAGAGTATGTTTCATAAGTGGTATCACAACTAGAGATCTTGAGTGTGTAGATAGATTGCCAAATGTGAGACAATCTACACTAAGACCTTGGGTTGGATAAAAAATTTATGAGATCGTGTTGTTTTTCCTCCAATAGAGATTAAAGTAGGGTAGAAGGTACACATAGTTTCTCCACTAAGAGAAACTAGGTAGAGGAAGTGAGAGGTGTGTCTTCCAAAAATCTATATTGGGTAGATGATAGATAAATGTGATTTTGTTGCATATGTTTGAGAAAGTTGCAAGAAGAGAGAAGTTGTAGAGCAAGAGTTCCTAAATGTGTAAACAAATCACTGAATGTGAGATGGTTTGCAATAGAACTTAAAATAATATATAAGGGGGTTTGTGTTGAGACTTTGTGAGGCCTTGAATATGGAAAAGAGGAAGAAGAAGATGGCATTTGTCATCAGATGGATTCCTAGGATTCCTAGGATTCCTAGACTTGAGAAAATTAGAGAACGAAAATAAGAAGAAACTAAAGTTGAAATGATAAGTTGAGGAAACAAGTCAAATAAATAAAAGTAGAGTTGCAAAGGAGAATATTCCTTCATCATAAAAGAGATGATGGTAATTATTTGTATCTTTCTAATAATATTTTAAATGTAGGAAAAAAGGAAAAGGAAGATAATTAGTTTTAAGAGATTGATGAACCTAAAGTTAAGGAATGCTTGTTGAAAGGCATAAAGAATAATGTTGAAGTGATTGAAGAAAAAGAAAGTCTTTGTGAAGGCTTAAATATATTGACATAAAAAGATGAAGGTGAAGAAAGAGTTGCAGTATTGGATGGAATTGAGTTAAAATTTGATTTTACTAAACATTGTTATGAAGATGAACATGAGAAAAATGAGGTTGAAGAAAAAGAGATTCTTTTGGAGGATGTAGAACATAGTAAACAATATGATTTGTTAATGAAGATTTTAGAAGTGGAGTTAGAGTGGAATTATTTGGTTGGAGTTTAAAGAAGTAAAGAAATTACATATCTTATTGAAGGTGTGCAAGAAATGATCAAAGTTGAAGGTGTGGTAGAGGTTGATCGAGGATATAGTGAAGACAAAAATATGGTTTGAGAAAATATTACTTTGAGTGAAGGGAATGAGAAAGAAGATGACTTGCCTGAGGAAGTTATAATGAAAAGTGATGAAGAAGATGTTGCAACAAAAGAGGTATATTTTTATGAATCTTGTGAATTTGAGATGGATTTTTATATGGAATTAAATAACGAAGATGATGGTAAAAAGAACATTCATTTTTATTTGATTGCAACTTTCATTTTTTGCACATCAAGAATGTCTCTTCTTTTATGGATGCTTGCGTCCAGGCCTCCATAGCTTTTTCTTCTCTCTTTCTGTGACAGGTGTTTGCATGCAGGTGTTCTTGAGAGTTCTAGATTATTTTCTCATCAACTCCAACATGGTATTAGAGCTTTAGATCTTCATGCCCTTGTCATGTTCTTGAGAGATTCAGTCATGTTTGTCAGATCTATAATTTTTTGAGGATTTTTTGTCAGATCTGGGAGGACCTCTTTCTCTGGTCACTTTGGGCTCAAAAAAACCACACCATTGCATTTGTAGCACCCAAGAACCCCTCTTTCCATATAAAAATTTTCCAAATTTGGACAAATTTGTAATTTTTTGCAAAAAAAATTGCACCAGAGTCGTACGGCCTTGGCATGCATCCCAAGGAACCTATAATTTTTTGAAAAAAAATAAATAAATAAAATTTTCCGTGGGTACACCACTCATTAGCCACTAGTGGGTGGGTCATGGTCACCGCTTGCAGTGTCTGCCAGTGACACCGCGGTTGCCATCAATGTCACCATTGGTGGGCCGCAATCACCATCAGTGTAACTGCCTTGCGGGCCAAGGTAACCATCATTCTCACCACGTGGTTACCATCGGTAGTCATGATGATTGTAGGGTTTTAGCCCCATTTTCCAAGCATGTAGTCACATTGGATATGCATGGAGACCAGGAGCTTCCGCTTAGCCCCTAGTTGTTGGAGATTTGCCAGCAAGCCAGTGTTGACTGTATGTTTGTCATTGATGATAACATATGGTAAGTAGCATGTGTGGAAGACTTATGCAGTAATATTTGAGTATATGTAGCATGGACATGTTATCAGCATGATATCATAGACATAGAGGTTAATTGTTAGAGTAGACAGTTATGTAGCAGCTTGTATTAGCAGTGTTCCTAACAGAGTTACAGGTTGTGTTATGTGAGTGATTGTCTGTACAGTCATCATGGAGCCTTGCACCTTTGGATATGTGATGAAGACATGTTATTGATGTTACAATCATGGATGCAGTGTTTGATGATCAGTAGAAGTGAATTTATGTAGTCGCTATTCACCAGTAGCAGTTTCCTATGTTTATTCAGAAGAGCCGATAGAGATTGTATTGGTTCAGGAGTTGCACTTATCATTTCGATATGTGCCCTTGGATTACAGATTGGAGAAGAGTTAATAATATTTAGTTAAGAGTGCATGATATAATTCATCTTGAGGAGAAAGTTTCAATTACTTTGGTAGAGCTGATAGTATGTAGTGTGTGTCTACATTTATTAATATTGGACAGTTCCCAAATTGTGTTGTGTGCTTAGTAGAGTTGAAAGAATTATTATTGGAGTGTGTTATGGTTTCTCTAATATGATTTCAAGATGGTTCTAATAGGCTGACTTGATTATATCATTTAGAGGAAAGATATTTATAGGCAGTCATTTGTGATTGCTAAATTATGGTTCAGAGTTGATTGTGAAGAGAAGAGTAGAGTGTGCAAAGTGTTGAACCATCAGTAGAAGGTCTATGTGACCAAGTGAAGAGTTTATGCTATACATTGGAACTGATCCAAACAACAGGTCAAAGCACAGTTCACCAAGATCTAGATATAGTGTATATCTATTCTTCAGAAGGTTGTAGCCTTCACCCCTTTGAGCAGTGTGCTCTCAGACAGTGTGTCCTCACCCCTAATAGGGTTAATTGTAAAAGAATCCTAATAGGGTCTGACCCTTGACCAGGTCACTGTACTAAATAAATTATAAATACAACTCCTAACAGGGTTAAGGATCTTCTAACAAGGATCATAAAATACTAGTACAGATTATTAGTGGGTGTCAATTCCTACTAGGTTTTTAGCTATTTGGGTTTCCCCGTAGCCAAAATATTGGTGTTGTGTTCAAGTGTTCTTTCATTGTGTTTATGCTTTATGTTTAAGTATACTTAATTACATAAAGAATTGAAACTTGTAGATAATTGATTCACCCCCCCCCTACTCTCAGTTATCTCTTGAGACTATTCCTAACAATTGGAATCAGAACTAAGTGCTTCAGAGAGAAAGTTTAACAGCTTGAGGTTGATCAGATGGAATTCTTTAGAAAAGATAGTCCTAAGTTTTATGGAGAGAATTATCTTGATTGGAAGAACAAGATGATGACACATTTATAGTGCATTGCTTTTGAAGTTTTTGAAGTGGCTATCAAGGAAGTTCAAATCTCCTCTCTATCAAATCTTGCAAAGGATGATGCTAGTAGCAATCAGAAGGATTTGTTCCATTAGAATGCAATAGCAAAAGAAGCCCTTATCAATGCCCTATCTAATAGTGAGTTTTCAGAGATAAAGAAAGTAGACACAGCCTACAAGATATGGAAGCACCTAGAAGACATGTTTGAAGGAGATAACCAAGAAAATAATGCACGCAGAAAGACATGGAAGAAAAATTACAATACATTGGAGATGCTACCTGAAGAGAATATAAGAGCCTACAATCAAAGGATCAATGAAGCAATTGCTGGAATCAGAAACAATGGTGGAGAAATCTCAAAAGAAGACATCATGGATAAGGTGATGACTACCTTGACACTAGAATACGAGAACAAGATAAACATCCTTGATGAGAATATGTAATTTTTAGAAAACTATAAAAGAGAAACATTAATCAACAAGATTTTTGCATTTGAAATATCAAGTTTGAAGATAGAGCCTAAAAGTGAGACAGCCTTCAAAGCTTCGGTCCATGGTAAGAAATCCTTGAGCACCTCTAGTAATTTTGATGATGATGATGAAGAAAAAACTCTAAATGATTTCATTGCTATGATTGCTAAAAGAGAAAAGAAGGGAAAAGGAAAATATGAAGGACAATTACCATTCAAATGCTTTTCATGTAATAAGATTGGTCACTTTACATCTAAGTGTCCTACAAGAGTTAAAAATTTAAAGAATGACTACAAGCCTAAGAATACAAAGGAATGCTACTATGTTGGAGATGGAGTATCTGATGAAGAATCAACAAAAGAGGAGATCGGATTCATTGCTCTTGAAGATGAAAAGAATTCACAAGAGTTAGCACTGATTTCACAAGATGACATCAGGATAGATTGGATCATTGACAGTGGTTTCTCACATCACATGACAGATGACAAAGATAGATTTGTTCATTTGGATAGATACAAAGGAGGCATGGTTAGATTTGGAGATAACACTCCTAAACCCATCATTGGTAGAGGAGCCATCACCTTGGATGGAAAGCATAGCACTAATGATGTTCTTTATGTTGATGGTTTGAAACATAACCTACTAAGTGTTGGACAGTTACTTGATAAAGGTTACAGGTTAGAGTTTAATGGAAACAAGTGCATCATTAACAACAAAGAAGGAGAAATAATTCCATCAGGATCAAAGACTAAAGGTAATCTTTTTCAGCTTAATCCAAAAGCAAGTTTTTTTGTTGCTAAAGTAAATGACAGTTGGCTATGGCATAAAAGACTATGTCATATCAATTTTGATAACATAGTAAAGATAAGTAATATAAAGGCAATTAGAGACCTACCTAGCATAGAAAAGCTAGTTGATAGTATATGCAGGGAATGTGTAATGGGAAAGCATGTGAGGAATTCATTCAGAAGCAAGCAAAATTTAGCAAAGAACAAGTTGGATCTGATTCATACAAACCTATGTGGACCAAATCAAACAAGATCATGCTATGGAGAAAGGTATTTCATTTTGTTTTTAGATGATTACTCTATAATGATGTGGGTTGCATTCTTAAAAGATAAGTCAGAAGCATTTGAGAAGTTCAAAATATTCAAAGCTAAGGTTGAGAATGAATCTAGACTAAAGATAAAATATCTAAGGTTGGATAGAGGAGGAGAATTCACCTTTGACAAATTCTGAGTACTGTGAAGAACATGGCATAAAGAGACAATTGAGTGCACCTAGAACCCCTCAGCAAAATTGGATTGCATAGAGAAGGAATAGGATCATCCTTGATACAATGTGCACCATCATGATTGAAGGAAAATTTGCACACACCTATTGGAGAGATGCGGTTAATATAGTAGTCTATACAATCAATAGAATACAATTAAGGCCTACAACAAACAAGACACCTTATGATCTATGGTTTGGTAATGTTCCCACAGTAAAATACTTCAAAATATTTGGAAGCAATTGCTACATCAAGAGGGATGAAGCAATAGGCAAGTTTGATGCAAGAAGTGATGAAGGTATTTTTCTTGGTTACTCTACTAAAAGTAAAGCTTATAGATGTTTTAACTAGAGATTGAATAAAATCATTGAAAGTTCTCATGTTAAGATTGATGAATAGTTTATGGTTCAAGAAAGATATCATGATTACTCACCTATGATTGAAGAAGAACCTAGACCTTCCACTAGTGAGATAGTTGTTGAAGAGATGTTTGACAGTATCAATGTATTGTTCAATGACCCTGAAACAAGTGAAGAGGAAACTTAGAAGGAAGATGAGTCAGTTTCACCTAAAGTTCCAAAGTATACATCTAGATATCACTCTAAGGATGACATCATTAGAGATCAGAGTGGAAAAGTCACAACAAGATCAAAAGAAAAGAATTCATCAAGCAATGAGGCGGTATGTTTACTATCTCAAATTGAACCTTAAGTGTTGAGGATGCATGTAATGATTCAGATTGGCATGATGCTATGAAAGAAGAACTAGATCAGATTATCAAGAATGATACTTGGGAACTGGTCCCAAGACCTAGTGATAAGAATGTGATTGGAACAAAATGGATATTTAGAAACAAGATGAATGAAGATGGTATAGTAGTAAAGAACAAAGCAAGGTTAGTATGTAAGGGATATGAGCAGAGAGAAGGCATTGATTATTCAGACACATTTGCACCTGTGAGCATATTAGAAGCTATTAAGTTGTTTCTAGCTTATGCAACAGTCAAAAACTTCAAATTCTATCAGATGGATGTCAAGTCAGCATTCTTGAATGGAGAGCTAAAAGAAGTATACATTGAGCAACCAGAAGGATTCACCTTATCAAATAAACCTGATATGGTATGTAGATTGAAGAAAGCCCTCTATGGACTTAAGCAAGCCCCTAGAGCATGGTATGAGAGACTTGATGGATATCTAACAAATATTGGATTCAAGAAAGGAGTAGCAGATTGTAATCTATTCATAAGAGAGACATCTGAAGGTCTACTACTTGTAGCTATATTTGTTGATGACATTATCTTTGGAGGTAATGACAAACTTAGTGTTGAATTTGCTAAGGAGATGTAGAGTGAGTTTGAGATGAGCATTATTGGACCTATCAAATACTTCTTAGGATTAAATGTACAGCAGATAGAAAAAAGTATTTTCATTAATCAGTCAAAATATGTGAAAGAGATATTAAAGAAATTCAAGATGGATGATTGCAAGCCAGTGGGTACACCTATGATAACAGGATGTAAGCTTACAAAAGAAGATGATTCACCAATAGTAGATATAACATTATACAAGTCTATGATTGGAAAACTTATTTATCTTACTCAAACCAGACCAGATATTTCTAATGCATTTGGCATAGTTGGAAGATTTACAGCAGAGCCTAAACAAAGTCACCTCATGGCAGTAAAAAGAATATTCAGATACTTGAAATGCACTATAGATTATGGTCTATGGTATCCTAATTCATAAAATGTTGAGCTTCATGTATATACTGATGCAGATTGGGCAGGATGCATTGATGATAGTGATGGAATACAACTGATTTAGAACCTAATTGAATATCTGTGATTAGAGATCACCGAGTTGTTGATTAGATATGATATATGATTAAATCAATAATATGTTGTCATTTATGTCAACTAGTTTGACAACACTTATCTTGTAAGTTACAATACCTAAACATCTGTAGAAAAGGAGTAAGAGAGATGAAGAATAAAAATACCTACATGAGGAAGATGTATATGAAAAATGAGGATAAGGAATACATTGGGTAACTTGTTGATGATTCTATGACCTTATGTTATTGACTTGATTATGTTTCATTCATCTATGATGAGGGAAAGAGCTGAAAGAAACAAGGCAGTGTGGTCAGCTGATGAAGCATCACAATATACATTGAGCAGTGTAGTGTATACCAAGCACAGTATAAACCAAGCTTGTGTTCACCGACACATTTCTTTGTTAACCGAGCAGGAGAAATGGAACTAATTAAATGATTAGTTTAGCTGATAAGGATTGATGAGTTGTAAAGTACCTTGTGATAGGAGATGGAGATAATGTTTGTTATGAAGATCGATAGCTAAAAAAATTCAAGGAAGATCTAAAAGATGAAATCAAAACATGTTACTGACACATCAGCTAAGAAAGGTTTAAGCGGAAAAATGGATGAAGGAGAACAAGTGGCAAAATCTAATGGAGGAGAAGAAAATGGTTTACTTGTCTATTTAAGAGACTAGGGTTTCATTATGAAACTCATGCTGGAAGAAGGAGACTGCAAAATTATCACATGAACAAGCTTCATGTATGCCTGATTAAACAGGTTAAGGAGAACCAAACTGCAGAGTTTACCGAGCGTCAAAAAGCTATTACCAAGTGACAATAAGTCATTGATTATTGTTGATACAGAATTGATATATTGATCAGAGGATTTAAATGAGCATAATATAGATATGAACATATGCAATTGAAGTTTTATTGTAATCAGATCACCTACTGTTACAATTTAACCATTGTATACAGACAAATCTCTTAACAAAGTGGACTAGGAAAGTCTTATATGTATCATTCATAGAATGAACATTGTTATCTTGGCAACCCCATAGTGAATGTTGGTTGGACAATAACGGTTTGTCTAAAATCCTCTAACAAGGTCACACCTCACAGTGTGTTTGTAACCTTTAACAGGGTTGGGTCTTCACCGACCTCACTTCAGAAGAGTGAACAATTTTTGGGTTGTCGATCCTAAGTGGTTTTTCCCTTCACAGGGTTTCCACGTTAAATTTTTTGTGTTATGTTTTCATTGTGGTGATTATTTGTTATCATACTTTACATATTGCATGTTGGATTTGATCGGTAATCATTATATGTTATTGATTGGTAATCGGTAAAAGCACAAACACTATAGTATTATCTGTTACCGAACTGCAGAACTTTAAGTAAATTGTTTTGGATTATACATTTTGATTTGGGACTATGGATAACTGATTCACCCCCCTCTCAGTTATTCTAACAATTGGTATCAGAGCTTTGGTTGCTTGGAATAGAGTTTTAAGGACTTCAGCACAAAGGTCTCAAAATGTTTAAGAGGGAAGTGCCAAAGCTAAACAAAGATAACTTCATAATATGGCAAGGTCGAATGAAGCTGCATATATCTAGAATTGGGAATTTTTCCCTAGATCTGATGGAGAATGGATACCTTGCAACACCCACTAGTCCCTTGACCCTTGATCAACTAAGATACATGCATGAACATAATGAACTACTATGATGGAGATTTTTGCTGCCTGTTCAGATGCCAAATTTGAAGACATCAAGGATTGTACTACTATTAAGCAGATGTGGGATAAACTTGCTCAAGTTTATAGTGGTGATGTGAATGTCAAGAGAGAAAGAGTTGAAAGCTTAAGAGGAAGATTTGATGACATGAAGATGAAAGAAGGTGAAAACATTGTTCAGTACACAAACAGAATAAAGGAGGTAGTTCACACTATTAGAGCATTGGATGGAGTTATTGATGAAGACACTGTGGTAAGAAAAATTTTAAGGACCTTATTACCTATCTATGCCATCAAAAATATATGAAATTCATGAAAATAGGTCAACACCTAACAACACACTCACTCTTGATAATCTTATTGGAAAGCTTACAACATTTGAACTAAACAATTACGATAATAGTGTCGTACCAAATGTTGAATCTGCTTTCATGAATTCTTTGAAGATTGGTAAGTCTAGTAGCAAAAATAATAAGGATGATAGTGGTAGCAATACTGATGATGAGCTTGATGAACTTGAAGCTCTTATGGCTAGAAGGTTACCTAAAGGAAAAGGAAGATATAGAGGCAAATTACCTTTAGTATGCTTTAATTGTAAAGAGGTTGGTCACATTGCTGCTAGATGTCCACACAAGAAAGTTGATGAAAGAACCAAAGACTGATCTGAAGGAAGCTATGGGAGAAGAAATAATAGAGGCTAGCGACACTACAATAGAGACAACTGAGACAATAATGATAAAGGCAAGAAGGTATGTTACATTGCTGAGGAAGAAGATATCACTGATACCGACACTGATGATGATGTGGAGGTAGTATTTGTGGCAATGAAGGATGATTCAGAAGAAGATGAAAGGTATGTAGAGACAAAACTTATCTCTAAGGTTGATAAAAATGATACATGGATCATAGATAGTGGATGTACACATCACATGACTGGTGATGAAGAAAAATTTGATTATCTTGAAGAATACAATGGAGGATCTGTAAGAATGGGTAATGATGCACCCTTTATGGTAAGAGGTATAGGACCCCTAATGATAAATGATAGATTAAAATGTGAAAATGCTTATTGGGTAAAAGGATTAAACTATAATTTGCTAAGTGTGGCATAGTTGAACAATTCAGGCCACCGAGTTTATTTTGAGAGCAAAAAGGTGAAGATATTTGATGATGGAGGAAGACTTGTTGGAACTGGTACACAATCTAGAGGTAATCTATTTTATCTTGATAATGATTAGTCTTCTTGTTTAATTATGAAAGATGAAGATGCATGGTTGTGGCATAAGAGGTTATGTCATGTGAATTTTGATAACATGATTAAGATCAGTAAAAAGAAAAGAGTTAGAGGTTTTCCTAACTTGTCAAAGCTTGATCATGTTATGTGTCATGAATGTCAGAAAGGTAAAATGACTAAATCTAGTTTCAAAAGCAAAGATTATTCAATAAAGAAGATACTTGAGTTGGTTTATACTGACCTATGTGGTCTTATGAGAACTCAGAGTTATTATGGAGACAAATATTTTATTATTTTTGTTGATGATTATACTAGGTTGATGACTGTCATGTTTTTAAAAGAAAAATCTACATTCAAGATGTTCAAGTGGTATAAAGCAAAAGTAGAAAAAGGGACTAGAAAAGAATTAAAATTCTTAAGATCTGATAGAGGAGTTGAATTTATCTATGATGAATTTACTAATTTTTGTAATGAGCATGATATTAAAAGACGGGTCTCTGCACCGAGGACACCTCAACAGAATGGCATTGCTGAAAGAAGGAATAGGTCAATTGTTGACTGTGCAAGGACATTAATGATAGAAAATAATTTTGCTTAGACATACTGGAGAGAAGCTATTAGCACTACTATTTATGTGCTAAACTAAGTACAACTAAAGAAGGACACTAACAAGACACCCTATGAGTTATGGTTTGGACAAAAACCCACTGTAAGTTATTTCAGGATTTTTGGAAGAAAATGTTTTATTCTAAAAGATGAAAGAAATGGAAAGTTTGACTCAAAAGGTGATGAAGGGATATTTCTAGGATATCCCAGTAAAAGTAAAGCATACAAGTGTCTAAATAGAGTAACTAATAAAATGATTGAAAGTACTAATGTTTGAGTTGATGAGTTTGATGATAAGAATACAAAGGAAAGAAGAAAGGAACCAAAAGAATATAGTAGATTCACTTACATTAAACAACCTATGTATCTACTGAAGCCAAAAATTGTGACAATCGGTCAGCAGGAAAACAATACCGAGGAACATGAAAGAGAAACCGACAAGCAGGAAGGACCTACTAAGCAAGCAAATGAACCTGCACAGGATGAACAAGAAAGAAGAGATTAGATACTGGCAAGATTTGTCACAAGACATCACCCTGAGATACAAATCATTGGAGACAGAAAAGATGGCATAAAAACAAGGAGTAAAACAAGACAAGGTACATGTCTAGTTTGTGAATATGAACGGAAGAATATAAAAGTTGCATTAGAAAATGATGAATGGGTTAATGCAATGAAAGAGGAAATAGAATAGACAGAGAAGAACAAAACCTAGACCTTAGTACCCAAACCTAAAGATAAGAATGTTATCAATACTAAGTGGATATTCAAAAATAAGCAAAATGAAAATGGAGAGGTAACAAGAAATAAAGCTAGATTGGTATGCAAGGCATATGCACAGGAGGAAGGAATAGATTATGGTGAAACATTTGCACCTATTTCTAGATTAGAAGGAGTTAGAATGTTACTTGCATATGCTACACACAAAAAGTTCAAATTTTACCAAATGGATGTCAAGTCAGCATTTTTGAATGGAATACTTGAAGAAGAAGTCTAGATAGAACAATCTGAAGGGTTCATTAATCCAGACAACAAAGATATGGTATGTAGATTACATAAAGCTTTATATGGTCTAAAGAAAGCATCGATAGCCTGGTATGAGAGGCTGCATACTTATGTGTTAAGTATTGGATTTGTAGACCAAGTGATAACAACAATTTGTATATGAAAGGAGATACTGATGATACTATTCTTATTGCTGAAATATTTATGGATGATATTATTTTTGGAGGTCAAGATCACATATGTAAATCCTTTGCTAATGAAATGAGAAGTGAATTTGAAATGTCTATGTTCGGAGAGATTAAGTTCTTTCTAGGACTAAAAATTGATTCAGCAGAGTGATGGGATATTCATCACACAATCCAAATATATCAAGGAAGTATTGAAGACATTTGGCATGGAAGATAATAAACCTGTGGGAACACTGATGGCTATTGGATGTAAACTGACAAAGGAAGATGAAACTACAGAGGTGAACCAGACACTGTACTGATCTATGATTGGTAAGTTAATGTATGTAGTGCATAGTAGACCAGACATAGCACATGTTGTGGGAATCGTTGCAAGATTTTCTGCAAATCTTAGAGAGTCACACATGGTTGCTACAAAGAGAATCTTAAGATACCTGAAGAAAATAGAAGATTATGGATTATGGTATCCTAAGGAAGGCAAATTTGAACTCAAAGTCTATACCAACGCTAATTAGGCTGGAAATGTGGATGACAGAAAAAGTACCACTGGAAGAGCATTTTTCTTTGGTGAAAGACTTGTTACATGGACAAGTAAGAAGTAGGATTGCATTTCTCAGTCTACAGCCAAAGTAGAGTATGTTGCTACTACTAAAAACTATTCAAATATTGCATATATTAAGCAAGCGTTGGAAGGTATGAATGAGGTAATCACTGAGCCAATGATTATATATTGTGACAACACTAGTGCAATAAACATTTCAAAGAATCCAATGATGCAGTCTAAAACAAAGCATATATCTATTAAGTATCACTACTTAAGAGAACAAGTATAGAAGAAGTAAGTTAAGCTAGAATTTGTTACATCTAAAGAACAACTTGCAGACATATTTACAAAGCCTCTACCGAAGGATACATTTGAATACTTGAGGACTAGACTTGGGGTCCATCCCCTATCTACTGGTCACTAATGTGATCTGAATGTTGCATCAGCCTAATCTTATCAAAAGATCATTCATGTTGATGCATCATAGTTCACACTTTGGATCATGTCTAAGGTTGTGAAAAGATTGAAGTACTGGAACATATTGGCATATCAATATACAGAGATACAAAGTATGCACCAAACAAAAAAGAGTTACATGGATACTACAGAGCTGTATGTTTATTTGTTTCTTTGGCATTGTTGTCAAAGGGAGAGATAAACAATATGAAACAATATGCATTGATGAGAACACTGAAACATCTATGTAAGGGAGAGCCAAACTGAAAGAAAGGGAGAGCACTGAAGATCAGTTATTGAGAACAAAAGAAGGAATCTGAGAGCTGAAAAGATCATATCTACAGAAGGAATGATGCATTGCTAATGCTATTGAGTAACATAGCGATTAAACATATTAAGCTAGGGAGAGCTTGTACAATATTTGTTCACAGAGTTGTAGAATACATGTTTGGTATCTTTATGGTATATTTCATATTACTTGAGTTTCCATCAATGCCAAAGGGAGAGATTGATGGACTACAACTGATTTAGAACCTAATTGAAGATTTTTGACTAGATATCACCGAGTTGCTGATTAGATATGATATATGATTTAATCAATAATATGTTTTCATTGATGTCAACTAGTTTGATAACACTTATCTTGTAAGTTACAATACCTAAACATCTATAGAAAAGGAGTAAGAGAGATGAAGAATAGAAATATCTACATGAGGAAGATGTATATGACACATGAGGATAAGGAATACATTGGGTAACTTTTTGATGAGTCTATGACCTTATGTTATTGACTTGATTATGTTTCATTCATCTATGATGAGGAAAAGAGCTGAAAGACAAAAGGAAGTGTGGTCGGTTGATGAAGAATCACAGTATACACCGAGTAGTGTAGTGTATACTGAGCATAGAATAAACTGAGCTTGTGTTCACCAACACATTTCTTTGTTAACCAAGCAGGAGAAATGGAACTAAATGATTAGTTTAGCCGATAAGGATTGATGAGCTATAAATTACCTTGTGATAGGAGATGGAGATAATGTTTGTTATGAAGGTCAACGGCTAACAAAATTCAAGGAAGATCTAAAGGATGAAATAAAAATGTGTTACTGACACATCAGTTGAGAAAGTTTTAAGCAACAAAATGGATGAAGGAGAACAAGCGAAAAAATCTAATGGAGGAGAAGAAAATGGTTTACTTGTCTATTTAAGAGATTAGGGTTTCATTATGAAACTCATGCCAAAAGAAGGAGACTACAAAATTATCATATGAACAAGCTTCATGTATGCCTGATCAAACTGGTTAAGGAGAACCAAACTACAGAGTTTACCGAGCATTAGAAAGCTATTACCAAGTGACAGTAAGTCATTAATTATTGTTGATACAGAATTGATATATTGATTAGAGGATTTAAATGAGCATAATATAGATCTGAACATCTACAATTGAAGTTGTATTGTAATCAAATCACCTACTATTACAATTGAACAATTGTATATAGACAAATATCTTAACAGAGTGGACTAGGAAAGTCTTATATGTATCATTCATAGAATGAACATTTTTATCCTATCAACCCCATAGTGAATGTTGGTTGGATGATAATGGTTGGTCTAAAATCCTCTAACAAGGTCACACCTCACAATTTGTTTGTAACCTTTAACAGGGTTGGGTCTTCACCGACCTCACTTTAGAAGAGTGAACAATTTTTGGGTTGCTGGTCCTAGGTGGTTTTTCTCTTCACAGGGTTTCCACGTTAAATCTTTTGTGTTATGTGTTCATTGTGGTGATTATTTGTTATCATACTTTACATATTGCATGTTGGATTTGATCGATAATCATTATATGTTATTGACTAGTAATCGGTAAAAGCACAAACAATATAGTATTATATGTTACCAAGCTGCAAAAGTTTAAGTAAATTATTTTGGATTATACATTTTGATTTGGGACTGTGGATAACTGATTCACCCCCCTCTCAGTTATTCTAATAGATAGAAAGAGTACTTCAAAAGGAGCATTGTTTCTTGGTGACAGACTTGTCACTTGGACAAGCAAGAAGCAAAATTATATCTCTTAGTCAACAGCAGAAGCAGAGTATGTTCATGCAGCAACCCTAAATTGTTCTACAATTGTTTGGATCAAGAAAATGATAAAGGATTTTGGAATTCAAATTGACTATCCTATTGTTCTTCATTATGATAACACTAGCACAATCAATATGTCAAAGAACCTTGTGATGCATGCAAAGACAAAATACATTGAGATCAAGTATCACTTCCTAAGAGAGAAAGTGGCAGAGAAAGAAGTCAAGTTGGACTATGTGAGTACTAAAGATCAGTTAGCAAACATATTCACAAAGCCCTTGCCAAAGGATACTTTTGAGTATCTCATGGAGAAGTTGGGATTAATTCCCTTCCCTGATTCTGCTTAAAAGAAAGAAGAAAAAGCATCAGTCCTTAGGGACTGATGGAAGGTTGACTACTCTACCTCAGGAGTAGTATCGATGCTTAAAAAGAATGGATCCCTTTGCCATTAACATAAAAGGGAGAGTAATATATAGTCATGAAAAACAAAAGCAAAGAAAGATTAATACACTAAGGGGGAGCAGTATTCAGTCATGAAAGCAATTTAGTTGAGAAAATGGAGAATGTTGAAGAATATTATAGGAGATGGAGGATTCATCCTTGGGGGAGTTTTGATGAGGAAATGGAGAATGTTATAAAAGAATTACTCATTTGGATTGGTGGTGTTTTTCATTCCATATGTTGCCATCAATGCCAAAGGGGGAGATTGTTGGAGATTTGCCAGCAATCCAGTGTTGACTGTATGTTTGTCATTGATGACCACATATGGTAAGTCGCATGTGTGGAAGACTTATGTAGTAAGCTTTGAGTATATCTAGCATGGACATGTTATCAACATGATATCATGGACACAAAGGTTAATTGTTAGAGCAGATAGTTATGTAACAGCTTGTGTCAGCAGTGTTCCTGATAGAGTTATAGGTAGTGTTTTGTGAGTGATTGTTCATATAGTCATCATGGAGCCTTGTGCCTTTGGATATGTGATGAAGACATGTTATTGATGTTATAATCATGGATGTAGTGTCTGATGATCAATAGAAGTGAATTTATGTAGTCGCTATTCACTAGTAGCGGTTTCATGTATTTATTCAGAAGAGTCGACAGAGATTGTATTGGTTCAAGAGTTGCGCTTATCATTTTGGTATGCACCCTTGGATTACATATTGGAGAAGAGTTAAGAATGTTTGGTTAAGAGCGCATGTGTAATTCATCTTGAGGAGAAAGTTTCAATTACTTTGGTAGAGCCGACAATGTGTAGCGTGTGTCTACATTTATTAATATTGGGCAGGTCCCAGATTGTGTTGTATGCTTAGCAGAGCCGAAAAAATTATTATTGGAGTGTGTTAGGTTTTCTCTAATATGATTTCAAGATAGTTCTAATAGGCCAACTTGATTATATCATTTAGAGGAAATGTATTTATAGGCAGTCATTTGTGATTGCTAAAGTATGGTTGAGAGTTGAGTGTGAAGAGTAGAGCAGAGTGTCCGAAGTGTTGAACCATTAGCAGAAGGTCTATGTGACCAAGTGAAGATTTTATGCTATACATTGGAACTGATCTAGATAGCAGGTCAAAGCGCAACTCACCAAGATCTAGATATAGTGTATATATATTATTCAGAAGGTTGTAGCCTTCACCCCTTTGAGCAGTGTGCTCTCAGACAGTGCGTCCTCACCCCTAACAAGGTTAATTGTAAAAGACTCCTAACAAGGTCCGACCCTTGACTAGGTCACTGTATTAAATGCATTGTAAAGACAAATCCTAATAGGGTTAAGGATCTTCTAACAAGGATCATAAAACACTAGTGTAGATTATTAGTGGGTGTCAATTCCCACCGAGGTTTTGAGCTATTTGGGTTTCCCCGTAACCAAAATATTGGTGTTGTGTTCAAGTGTGCTTTCATTGTGTTTATGCTTTATGTTTAAGTATACATAATTGGATAAAGAATTGAAACTTGTAGATAATTGATTCAACCCCCCCCCCCCCCCTCTCAGTTATCTCTTGGGACTATTCCTAACACTAGTCGCCTAGCCCCCTGGCCCTATGGTGACTATGGGCCACAGATATTTGGCCCCAGGGGCCTATTATTTTATTTGTATCAATGTTTGTTTGATGGTAAAATTTAGCCTTGTCAACTATTGACATCAACACATGTCAACACCATTTGCACACCATTTTGGGCCCTTTAGTGTACTTGTTGGTGTTTTTCTCATAACTTGAGCATACAGTGTCAAAATCGGGCAAACAAGATATCATAAAAAAATTCTCTTTGCGAGCTCTACCCGAATCTAGAGCTTTAAATTTATGATTTTTCATTTTTTATGGTTTTTTTCTATCAAAGCCAGAAGTTCCTTTTTTCACTCTCAGAGCCATATCTTGCACATCCAGAATCTATTTTTGGAAAATTATATATCGTTGGAAAGCTTGTTCTATGATATTTCTAGTGCTATGAGTCATTTTTCCATATTATAATCTAGGTATATTTTATTCAATTTTTTGCATTTCTGTACTCTGGTGAATATGTTGGATGTTTCAGGTCTTGGGATCTCTTCCCTGTATGGGATGGCTCTTCTTTGGTTGTTCTTCTTTTTTCAGAAGTCTTATCTCTTCTTTTAGCATTGTATACATCAGTTTGTTATCATTCTTTTATGCAAACGCACTGAGATAAACTGTCATTCTATTGCATGCTTGGGATCTTGCACATGTTTGTGCTTTTTCTACTCACACTCCATTATAAAGTGCCATGGGGTGTTTATCAATTTTTTCCTTTGTTTGTCATCTGTCTTTGTCAAGTGAGTGTTCCTTCCACGAAATTAGCCTCAATATGTCTTTATTTGTGTTTGTAATTTCTCTACACCTTCGATGTTCTTGGTTCTTCATGATGAAATTATTATTGGCCAATATTTTTAGTGTACCTTTCACCTCTCCCTTGTTAGCATTATGGGGGATTTCTATTGTTGGTTCTTTTTCTTCCTTGGTTCGATGGAGTGAGCTATGTATTCACTATTTTTTCATATGTACTAGGCAAATGTAGTGGCTTGGTACCTATGCATTTCAGTGAGATGGATAATTTACCATATGGACACTCTTTCATTCCTATTTTTGGAGGCAATCTTCCATCTTTGATTGATCATCTCTTCAGGCTTTGGTGTTTTATGCCATCTATATCTTTGTGTTCAATTGTTTGTCTTTGTTTGCCTCTTGATTCGAGTAGTGTCATTTGAAGGAACTCATGCAGATTACAGTCTTCTCTTCTTGGTCATGTTCTATTTTAGTGGAGCTTCTTCAAATCAACAGTTACTTCTTGATAAGATTTTCATCTTCTTGCTTCAGTGGTGTTCAACATGTTCATTCTTTGTTCCTATTTTTTGGAACATTCTCTAGTTTTGGAGGCTTTTTCAGTCCTTCACTAGTCTTTGTCTCTTTTTTTAGTAGAGTTTTTCCCATGTGATTTTCTCTATTTCTCTACTTTATAGAGACTCTTTTGTACTTGGGTACCTGATCAGGCGTTTGTTGTCAAGACCCATTTTCTTTCAGTAGTAGTTCTAGGTTTTTAGCTACTCCCTAAGTTTATCTTAAGGGGGTGTTAGAGTAATAAGTTGTTTTTCTTATTAATTAAATAATATTGAATTAATTATTAAGTCACTTCTTACCTCTTTCTTTACTTAAGATAAACTTTCCTTTTGTAAGTTTTGACCTCTCTTTTAACAGATTGTAAGAAGAGAACATTTTTTTTTATTATATTACACCTTTTCTTTTTGCACATCAAGCATGTCTCCTCTTTCATGGATCCTTGCATTCGGGGCTCCATAGCTTTTACTTCTCTTTCTATGATAGGTATTTGCATGCAAGTGTTCTTGGGAGCTGTGGGTTGTTTTCTCATCAACTCCAATAGGTTCAAGAGCATTTTGTTAGTGATATGTAGTATGCGGAAAAAATTTTGTATAGTGTTACAAATTCTAATTTAGGTGCATTTTGGTGGAGGTGTTTGGATTACAATAGGTTCAATCTCATAAGATTGAAGGAGAATGAGAGGTACAATTGGAGGATATGGTTAATTTATGGTGAAATTGATATCACACTTAGTAAGTTGAGTGCAAAGCATCATTACCAATGGAGGATACATTTTCCAACTAGGTGTTGGAAGAGGAGAAAAAATATTACAATTACCAATTTCATTGATGGAGTTTTCTATGGATTGTTTGCAATCTTAAAGGGTGGTATTACCACTCAACTTCATTTTGTGAATCCATATTCACAAAATATTTCCTACCCAAGATGTCTAATGATAGAACATCTAGGGTATAAGATAAATCTTGCACAATCTAAAAAATGAGAGAGAAAAAAATTGATTAAAAAAAGAAAAAAATTGAGAAAAAAAGAGAGAAATTAAATGAGGATTAAAATTGAGTGAAAATAAACTCTCTCTCTCTCTCTCTCTCTCTCTCTCTCTACACTTTGCCTTCCTATCTCAGTACACACATTTATCACTTCACTCTATATTTGTCAGCTCTTTTTTTCTCACACCCCCATACTAGGTCTCTCACCTTTATATTGATAAATGGAGAGAAATAAGAAAAGAGTGGTGAGATAGAGAGAAAGAGACAAATAAAGAGATAGAGACAAATAAGTATAGGAGGGAGGGAGAGGTATGTAGCTAAATAGAGTATGTGGTGCAGAGAGAGAGAGAGAGAGAGAGAGAGAGAGAGAGATGTATTATATATATATATAGGGTGAGAGATGAGATAATTAGGTAGAGAGAGGTAGACAGATAGGGGAGAGAATGAGAGTGATAGGGAGAGATGTAGGTACAAATATCATTGGAGAGAGAGAGAGAGAGAGAGATATTTGACTAAGTCTAATAAATTATAAGTTGTAGAGCTTGGGAAGAGAGGATAGAGAGAGATAGAGAGAGATGAAGAGGGAGGAGAAAGAGAGTGGTAGGAAAATAGAACTTGATCTAGATATTGGTGGAGACACAAAGAATGAGATAGAGAGATAGCGAGAGAATGATAAAATGAGCCTACTGATTACTAAAATTTGACTAAGCTTGAAAGCTAAGATCTCCTAAATTACAAAAGGTCTGCATTATGAGTCTTAGAGATCTGAAACCATTCCCAAACATCCTGACAATATATCCATAAAATAAAACTTAAAGTATAAGAAAGGAAAAAAATAAAGAGAAAATATAACTTATAATAAAATATTATAATTTATGTATATATCTTGATTAAAAAAATATACTATGTGGAGGTAAAACTAATTATCATTCAAAATATGTATGTGTTTTTTAGAACTAAAAGCTTGAGTTGTAGATTTCATCTAGATTTTATTCACAAAAATGTGTATGTATTTTGTGTTAAAAAGTGCATGCATTTTTAATTCAAATAACACGTACACATTTTTTCTTAGATTTTTGGAGCTATAACACATAATTTTTAGAAAATGCATACATGTTTAGCTTGTTTTTCATTTTTTTGGTGAGTGACCACTTTTCTATTTGAACCTTGGTGCATATACCCCCCTTAGCATTTTTAGCTCCAATTTGCAAATCTAGTTTTCTTTTTATATCTTCTTTTCAAATATATCTTATAATTTTATCTTTATTTCTTTAATCACTATTATTATTTCTAAAAGAGCTCATTTTTTCATCATTAAACCCTAGATCTACAAAGCACTTCATAATCACAATTTTATTGCAACAAAGGAATAACATACTAAGTATTCAATTGTTGTACTAAGACTATAGTATAACCTATTCATGTTCCTAATGCTATGCTATAGACATTTGAGAACTTAGTTTACATCCATAAGCCTAGGATCTCATTTACATGCATATCATTTTGGTAAAAATAATGCCTATTGCACTTGTAACTTTTAATTTGCATTTACATATCTAATTTACATGCTTTTATATGATTTTTTAAATCTATTTTGTTAATGTTCTTCCATTTGACAGGTCTTAAATGAACATAACTTATAAATGTTTCTAACATGCTTTTCTTTCCCATTAGCCCTATTTATAAACTAGTGAAAATTTAAAATTTTGTATTTAATTCATTGTCTGACTAGTCAAGTATGAGCATTTTATTAAAAAATATTTTCAAGACTGGTCACCATATAATTTATGCCAAAATCCTTCATTTTTATTCTTGTGGTGAGCCAGCTGGCATGTCTCTTATCTTCACACACCATTGAAATCATTTCAAAATTCCAAGTCTAATTGGTCTATGAAATTTAATAATAATTCAATATCATGGTTGAATATAAATGGATTAGTTAGAAAATTTAACAAATTTCACATGGATGCAATTACATTTAAAGTAAGACTTCTCATTCTTTAAATCTTGATGACACCTAGAACCATACATGTGGTGGACATGTGGACATATGTTCTTGGTGCATATAAAAAAAGGGGAAGAGGGTACATTAAAAAACATTTTGAAAATACTGAAATACCCTTCATAAGGAGATTTAAAAGCTTGATATAATGTCAAAATTCTAAAAAGAAAGGTAGTTATTATCATTATGATTGGTCATTTCACTATTTTTTTTTAGTTTTGGTAGCTTGGGCAGTTGTCCCTCCACTCCAAAGAATTTTTAAATAATTATTTTGTTGTTATGAGTTCAAATAATTATTTAATTAATTATTTGACACCTTTAGAGACACCAAGAAACCAATTGGTTAGGGTTTATTGGATTCTAATTAATCTCAACTATTGATTGAGATTAAATCATGGTTGTTGGTTTTTCAACGATAGTAGTATAAAAGGGGTCATTGGACATTTGGAGAGGAAACACTTGAGAAGCATTTGCAATGATAGAAAATGAATATGCAGTGTTATAAAATAGTTTTGTAGTGATAGAAAGGGTGTTGTGATAGCATTGGAGATAACAGTAGTGGAATTTCAGCAAAAGAAATTTGGAGAAGAATTCTTGGGGGACAATATTGTCATATCTTTGCCAGTAAGAAGCAAGAATTTTATGTATCTCTTAATTTGTTGAAGTTTAATATAAATTCCTAATCTATAGTACTAGTTTTCCCTTAGGGGTTTTTCTAGGGATATTTTGTCCAAAAATATCATGTTTTGTATCTTGCATATATTTCATCTATGATTTTATTTGTGAAGTTTTAGGTGTTATTGTTCAATTTTTGGTGTGAATTAATTTTTTGAAGTCAAATAATCCATATAAGATAGGATATTAACAATCAATAGCTACAATATAATTTTAACATGGTATCGGATCCTAGTTGAGAGTAGAAAAGGTTTAGCATAGGCAAAGGAAAGAAAATTGAAGGTTTGTAAAACCTAGTTCAACCTCTTTAGAATTATTATTTATTTTATCCTTTGGGATGGCCTTAACCAGTTTAAAAGATCGGGATAGATTGGATGGAACCTCAAATTTTGGTATTTGGAAAGCTAGAATTTCTTTATTGCTGGAAGAGAATGGTATCAAGGAATATGTGCATAATTTTGTAGCTATACCTACAGATCCAGCACAAATCTTAGCATACAAGATGGAAGATGTCAAGACAAGGAGGCTAATCCTTGATGGTATAAATGACCATATAGTTCCACATATGGTAGAGTTAGATATAGTGAAGAAGATGTGGGATGCTATTCTAAATATGTACCAAAATGCTACCACCAACTAGAAGATGATTCTCAAGAAAAAATTAAGGAATACCTGGATGAACAAGGTAGAAGATGTTACAAGTTACCTCATTGGGTTTAGACTTGTCAAAGATGAGCTAGCAACTATTGGAGATAAATCAGATGGTGAAGATCTAGTAAGAATATCCCTAAATGGGTTTACTAAGAAGTGGTATGTCTTTGTTCAATTAAATGGATAAGACACCTTAATGATTTGGGATAGACAATGGAGTGACTTTACTTGACCAAGAGGATCTTAGACTAAGTCTTGTCAATGGAACCAACAATAAGAGTTAGAAAAGTGAGGTGGAATAGGGAAATGTTGCACTAGTGGAAAAAGGGAAAGAAAAGAAGGAGTCTAGCAAAGGATCAAATCCACAAAGTGAGAAGGACATGTCTAAGATCAAGTGTTATGGATGTCATGAGTTTGGAAAATATGTCAGTGATTTCCCATAAAGGAAGAAGAATATAAAGAAAGGTGAGAAGAAGGTGAAAGCTTCTGCAAGTTCCTATGAGTGCTCTAGTAGAATGGATGATGATTTTGCACTCATAGCTTGTGTGGTTATCTCAACCTCATAGGGTGTTTGGTATATAGATAGTTTGGCATCATTTCATATGATAGGAGTTAGAGACTACTTGTCAAGTTATAAGGAGGAGGACACTAGAATCAAGATTTATATGGGGAACATGTCCAAACTCAACTCAATTGGGAAAGGGACTATTCAATTCTAGATGGAGAATGGTGAACTAAATCCCCTTCATAATGTGTTGCATGTGCTAGGCTTGGATATGAATATGTTTTTTGCATCTTTCATTTAGGATAAAGGCTACAATATACTCTTTAGAGGGGAACATGTGGTTATTAAGATTAATCATTGGAAACCACCCATAGCTATTGGAGTTAGGAGTAGTTAGCTTTATAGGCGACAATTTGATACTCCTATGAAACTTTAGGTACTCACAAGCAGCAGTAATCCTAGAGATAAGGGAGAGCTATAGTGTAGGAGGATGGGCCATATAAATCATGGAACACTTAAACTTCTTTGTGAGATAGTGAAGGGTGTTCCAAAGGTAAGCACAGAGCATGATGATGTATGTAAGGGATGTGTGTTGGGAAAGTTTGTGAAAGAAACATTTCCAAGGAGTGACACCAAATCCAAGGGTGTTCTTGATCTGGTATATTAAAATATCTATGGACCAATGTTGATGAAGTCTCTCTAAGGATATGAGTACTTTGTTAATTTTATTGATGATTTCTCTAGGAAGACCTGGATATACTTCTTGAAGACCAAGGATGAGGTTTTCAATTGGTTCCAAGAGTTCAAAGCTCTTTTAGAGATATAATTAATTACTTTATTATCTCATAGAGTGTTTGGTGTATAGATAGTTTGACATCATTTCATATGATAGGAGTTAGAGACTACTTGTCAAGTTATAAGGAGGAGGACACCAGAATCAAGATTTATATCAGGAACATGTCCAAACTCAAATCAGTTGGGAAAGGGACTATTCAATTCTAGAGGGAGAATGGTAAATTGAATCCCCTTCATAATGTGTTGCATGTGCCAAGCTTGGATATGAATATGTTTTTTGTATCTTTCATTCAGGATAAAGGCTACAATATACTGTTTAGAGGGGAACATGTGGTTATCGAGAATAATCATTGAAAACCACCCATAGCTATTGGAGTTAGGAGTAGTCAGCTTTATAGGTGACAATTTGATACTCCTATGAAACTCAAGGTACTCATGAGTAGCAGTAATCCTAGAGACAAGGGAGATCTATAGTGTAGGAGGATTGGCCATATAAATCATGGAACACTTAAACTTCTTTGTGAGATAGTGAAGGTTGTTCCGAAGGTAAGCATAGAGCATGATGACGTATGTAAGGGATGTGTATTGGGAAATTTTGTGAAAGAAACATTTCCAAGGAGTGACACCAAATCCAAGGGTGTTCTTGATCTGGTAAATTAAAATATCTATGAACCAATGTTGATGAAGGCTCTTTGAGGATATGATTACTTTGTTAATTTTATTGATGATTTCTCTAGGAAGACCTAGATATACTTCTTAAAGACCAAGGATGAGGTTTTCAATTGGTTCCAAGATTTCAAAGCTCTTTTAGAGAATGCAACAGGAGGAAGATAAAGGTTCTATAGTTTGATAATGGTAGTGAGTACAAAGGGAATGAATTCCAAGAATTTATACTAGGTAAGGAATGAAGAGAGAATGGACTATTCCTTACAACCTGTAATAAAATGGGGTTGTTAAGAGGAATAATTATCCTATATTAGAGACAAAAAGGGCTATGATATATGACTAGGACATGCCATGCTACTTATGGGTAAAGGAATGTAGTACAGTAGTATACATACAGAATAGGGTTCCACATAAGGTACTAGGGAAGATGGTGTTAGAGTAATAAGTTATTTTCTTATTAATTGAATCATATTGATTTAATGATTAAGTCACTTATTATCTCTTTCTAATTAAGCTAAACTTTAGGCACATAATAATTAATTTCTTTATTAATTATTATTGTGCGACTTAGGACTTTTCACCATTGTAGGGTTTCAGATCTCCTTTATAAGGATTGATCTCCTTTGTATTCTTTAACATCATTCAACACAATAATATTCCATTGCAATTGCTACAACTTTTTGTTTTGCACATTAAGGATGTCTCCTCTCTCATGGGTCCATGTGTTCAAGCCTCTCTAGCTTCTTGCTTCTCTCTCTTTCTCTGACAAGTGTTTGCATAAAGGTGTTCTTGGGAGTTGTGGGTTGTTTACTCATCAACTCCAATATGGTATCAGAGCTTTAGATCTATTTTCCCTTGTCCTCTTCCTGAGAGATTCAGTCATGTTCTTTAGATCTATGTTTCAGAGGGTTTTGTGTTGAATCTAGGGGGACCTCTCTTTCTGGTCATCTTGGCTTCAAAAAAACTTCACAGTTGTGTTTAAATCATCCAAGAACCCCTAAATCCATATAAAACTTGTCCAATTTGGAAAAAGTTAGAATATGTGGAAAACAAAATTTGTGACCGGCCCTGGCATGAATCTCGAGGCATTCACTGGTATTTTGGAGCATTTTTGGCTCAAATGAACCTCATCATTGAGCTTGCAATGGCCAAGAACCCACATATCCATATAAGGCACATCTGATTCAAACATCATTGCATTCTAAGGCAAAAAAAAATTGTGTACCAGGGTAGTATGACCCTGACACGCATCATGAGGCTATATGATGATTTTCAAGAAAAAAATTAAAAAATAAAATTGAAAGGGCACCACCTAGGCTCCTCCCAAGTGCCACCACAGCGGCCACCTAGTGGCTCACGGTCACCATTGGCGGCTCGCGGTGACAGCACCACTGACATCACCACTGGGGACTAGGGTGGTCACCAATGTGACTGTCAAAGTGATCATCATGAAACCACCAAATCGCCAGGAAACCACCAAAAAATTTAGCCCCTTCTTCCCCATCAGTCCAGGTCACATGGGGGACCAACCTTGAGCTGCACAGGCCCCAAGCATTTAGCCCCTGGTCATGTGACAACCAAGGGACAAGTTTTTTCAGCCCCAAGGGCCTATTATTTTTTTGTGATGATGGCCATATGGCCATCAAATTTAAGCTCACAATTTGATGACATCAGCATTGCATCAGCATCTTTCAGACACCTTTTTTGGGCCCTCCGACGTAGTTGTTGGTTTTTTTCTCATAACCTGAGCATAGAGTGTTGAAATTAGGCAAACAAGATATCATCGGAAAGCTGGTGCCAATCTCTATCCAGATCTGGAGGTTTGAATTTATTATTTTTCTTTTTTTATGGTTTTTTACTGTCAAAGCCAGATATTCATTTTTGCACTTCGGGAGCTCTATCTTGTGTATTCGGACTCCATTTTGGAAAAATGATATATCATTGGAAAGCTTGTTCTAAGACCTTTCTAGTGTTGTGAGTCATTTTTCTAGATTTTTCTCTAGGTATATTTTATTTAGTTTCTTGCATTTTTTCAATATGGTGGATATCTTGGATGTTACAGGTCCCAGAATCTCTTCCCTTTGAGGGATGCCTCATCTTTGGTTGTTCTTTTGTTTCAGTAGCCTTTTCGCTTCTTTGAGTAGTGTATACTTCACTTTTCTAGCATTCTTTTATGCACACGCACTGAGCTAAAGTGTCATTCTATTGCATGTATGAGATATTGCACATATTGGTGCTCTATGTACTCACACTCCATTATAAAGTGCTAGGGGGTTTGAGGTTTTCCTTTTTTTTCCATCTACTTTTGTCATGTGAGCATTCCTCCAATGACATTAGCCTCGTGTATCTTTATTTATGTTTGTACTCTCTTTGGACCTTCAGTGTTCCTAGATCTTTTTCATCATGCAGTTCATATTAGATGTTATTTTCAATGTATCTATCATCCTCTCTTGTCAGCATTATGGGGGAGTTTCTATTGTTGGCTCTTTTGTTTCCTTGGTTTGATATTTTGATATATGTATTCATTATTTGATTCGATGTATTAGGTGGATGCAGTGGCTGGGTACCTATGCATTCAGTGAGATGGATCATTTATGATATGGACACTCTTCTCTTTCCTATTTTTGGATGCACACTTTCAGCTTTGATTGATCAACTCTTTAGAATTTTGGTATTTTTATGCCATATGTATCTTCAAGTTTAGGTGTTTACCTTTGTTTGCCTCATGATTCAAGTAGTGTCATTTGAGTGCACTCATGCATATTACAATCTTTTCTACCTATTTATATTTTAGTTGAAGATCTTCAGATCAGCAGTTACTTCTTGATAGAGTTTGCAGCTTCTTGCTTCAGTAATGTTTTACATGTTCATCCTTGTTCCTATTTTCTGGAACATTCCTAGTGTTGGAGGCTTCTTCAATCCTTTAGAGTATTCTTTGTCTCTTTTTGGAGAATATTTTTTCCTATGTGGTTTTCTCTATTTCTCCTCTTTTATAGAGACTCTCTTTTGTACTTGGGTACCTGATTAGGCATTTTGTTTCCAAGACCCATTTTCTTTTAGGTAGTCATTTCTAGGTTTTTAGCTTCTCCCAAAGTTCATCTTAAGGTGGGTGTTAGAGTAATAATTTTTTTTCTTATTAATTGAATCATATTGATTTAATTATTAAGTCACTTATTATCTCTTTCTACTTTAGCTAAACTTTAGGTACATAATAATTAATTACTTTATTAATTATTATTGTGCAACCTAGGACTTTCCACCCTTTTAGGGTTTCAAATATCCTTTATAAGGATTGATCTCCTTTGTGTTCTTTAACATCATTCAATAAAATAATATTTCATTGTGATTACTACAAAAAAAAATTTTGAACATTAAGGATGTCTCCTCTCTCATGGATTCATGCGTTCAAGCATCTCTAGCTTCTTGCTTCTCTCTCTTTCTATGACAGGTGTTTGCATGCATGTGTTCTTGGGAGATGTGGGTTTTTTACTCATCAACTCCAATAGATGACACCAGAGGAAGCTTTTATAGGGAAGAAGCCAGATGTAATTCACTTTAGGATATTTGAAAGTTTTTCATATTGTCACATTCCAAAGGATACACATGCCAAGTTAGATCAAACTATAGAGTAGGGGTACTTTGTGGGGTATAGTGAAACCTCAAAGACATATCGGATATTTATCCAGGGACCAAGAGGATTATAGTCATAAGTGATGTTAAATTTATGAAGAACAAGGAATTTATAAGATCTATAGATTTTTCAATGGATGATTAGAGTGAGTATCAATCAGAAGCTCCAAGGATCATTCAACTAAATCAAGGGAAGAAAATCTTGAGTACAGTTACTAGTATAAGCACAAGCTCAAGTATTGAGAGTTTGCATAATATGGAGAAAAATATGTATAAAGAGATGCATCAAGAAGATATGGAGGTTGAATTTCATCCTCTACAGTTAGAAATAGGAACCGTGAGGTTCAATAGATACATAGGGATGCTCAAGAGTTGGTGGGAGCTCCTAGGATGAGTAATAGATAGTAGAGATAACCAACCAAGTTTAATGGCTATGTTGTATTAGTTAGTCATTTGGTCAATAGTGAGCCTTCTAGATATTAGGAAGATACACAAAAAAATAGGTGTGGTGAGATGTGATGGTTGAGGAATATACCTCAATAATGAAGAATGGTGTGTTGGAGAATGTGCCTAGACCAACATATCAAGTTGTGGTTGGATAACACTATATCTATAAGATCAAGCATGGTGCATATGGTAGCATCAATAAATACAAGTTTTGTGGAAAAGGGGTTCTCTTAGGAGGGAATAGACTATGAGGAGACATTTTTTCTAGTGGCTACATATACTTCTATACGAGTTGTGATCTCATTTGTAGCACACATGGGATGGAAAATATATCAAATGGATATCAAGATAGCATTCCTTAATGGTGAGTTGAAAGATGAGGTATACATAAAAAACCAAAAGGATTTGTAGAACACAATGATGAAACCCACATGTGAGATTGAAGAGATCCTTGTATGGACTCAAGAAGGCTCTGAGAGAGTGATATGAGCACATTGATACATACTTGTAGGGAATGAGATTCATGAATTGTGAGGTAGATGTTAATCTCTACTACTTGATTATTGGAGGTGAGATTGTCATTTTTGTGCTATATGTGGATGAAATGTTTTTAATAGGTTCATTAGGTCTCATAGAAGAGTGCAAGAGGGACCTTGTAGTAGAGTTCAAGATGAAAGAGTTGAGACTTATGCATTACTTTCTAGGCATGGAGGTATGGAATACAAAACCATGTCTAGACCTATGATCATAAATTGGAATAAGGTAGACACATCCAAGGAGAAGGATGTAGATCCCACCTTATATAGGGAATCAATTTTTCTCTTATGTATTTGATCAACACCGGGCTAGATATATATTTTGCAATAAACCCTCTTAGTCAGTTCATGGTTAAGCCAAAGAGAGTGTATCGGACAACATCAAAGAATGTGTTGTATTATTTGTGTGGTATAATTGAGTGTGGGATTATATATTCTATAGGTGAAGGAATCAATTTTATAGGCTATAGTGATGCGGATTGGGAAGGCAATATAGCAAACAAAAAAATCACTTCAAGGTGTTATTTTAATTTGGGATCACAAGTTGTCTCTTGGTTCAATAGGAAGCATAAGTTTGTGGCTCTGATTTCTGCAAAAGTAGAATACATAGAAGATAGCATGATGATGTGTGAAGATATATGGATTTGGAAGTTTCTAGTAGCCTTGTTTGGTTAGAGGGATGATACTACCATGATACATTGTGACAATTAGTGTTGCATCATATTATCTAAGAATCTGGTGTTTCATGATAGGTCTAAGCATATATACATCATATATCACTTCATCAAGGATTTTGTATAGAGGAGGATTGTTCAAATACATTATATACCTATAAAATAATAGGTAGAAAAAAAATTGACTAAGACATTGGGTAAGGAAAAAATAATCTTCTTTAGAGATAAGTTGGGAGTCATGTAGAACAACTTCCTCGTTAAGAGGGAGTGTTAGTTTTAGAAGCTTGGACAGTTGTCCCTCCACTCCAAAGAATTTGTAAATAATTTTTTTGTTGTTACAAGTAAAAAAATTTATTTAATTAATTATTTTATAGCTTTAGAGACACCTAGAAACCAATTAGTTAGGGTTTGTTGGAGTCTAATTAATCTCATTTGTTGATTGAGATTAAATCACATTCGTTGGTTTTTCAATGAAAGGGGTCATTGGAAATTTTGACAGTTGGAGAGGACACACTTGATTGAGAAGTATTAAAAGAGTTCATTTGGAATTTGGAGAGGACACACTTGAGAATTTTTTATAGTGACAGAAAATGAATTTCCAATGTTATCAAAGAGTTTTACAATGATAGAAAGGGCATAGTGATAGTGTTGGAGATAATATTAGCATAATTTCAATAGGAGAAATTGGGAGAACAATTTTCGAAGGATAATATTTCAAGAACTCTACTAGGAAGAGGCAAGAAGTTTATGTATCTCTTAATTTGTTAAATTTTAATATAAATTCCCCAGTTATAGTATTGATTTTCCCTTAGGGGCTTTTCTAGGGACAATTTGTCCATAAATATCACATTCCTTATGTTGCATATTTTTCATCTATTATTTTATTTGTGAAGTTATAGTTGTGTTATTTTTCAATATTTTTTGTGAATTAATTTTCAAAATTCAAATAATCCATATAATATAGGAGATTAATAATTAGTAGTTGCAATAGAATTTTGACATTTCCAAATGGCAACAAGGTAATTTTATTATAACTATGACTTCTTCCTCTTCAACTTGGTAAATTACAATAGTTGGCAATCCAATTACCATATCTTCTTCTCTATTGCCTCTCATCATGGTTGTGTTGTCTTTCATTCTCATCTTAACCTCACAAGCCTCCTTCACATTGTTGAATTCATTGTCTGATCTGGATAGTGGAATAATAGTGTAAGAGGTTGCTTCTCAAACAAATGTATTAAATATGCAATAATTGCATCTTACACACAAAATTAATCAAATGGAAAGGTTTTCAAAATCCTCAAGGAAATGGTTGGAACTGTAGTGGTTGATATATATCCATGCAAGTATGAATGAATAGAAATAGAGCAATGAAAAAATTACTTGAACTGTTAGAAAGAATTCCCTAATAAAATTTGGTCCCATAAAAAGACATGATACGTGTATTCGCAATATAAAAATACTTTGTTCTTTACATAGAATATGATGAAGTAATATATATTATAGTTACAAATTCCAAGGTAGATACACATGCAAAATGTGAAAGCATAGTTAAGGCACATGGATTATCTAAAGAATGTGTACTATGTACAAGATACGCACACAAAAGATTTGTTGAAAGTTCTTTGAAATTTTTCAAAAGATGCAACCTATGACATTCTACCTACCTATGCAACATCCTGGGCTTTGGAATAGGTTATAAACATCCATCAAAGCATGATAGGAGAGTTTATGTCATATTTTAAATTTTTGATGGTGTAGGAAGACATGCATGCAAAATTTTGAATAATAGACAGCACACACATAATTAATCCAACCTAAATTATGAGTATACTAATTTTAGATGATGGTACTAGTAATGCCAAATACAAGGAACAAGAAACATAATATGAGTATGGAAACACAAAAATCACATGTGAACCGCATATCATAATTCATTACATCAATGTCTTCTTATGGAATATAATAATGCTATATATTCTTAGAATGGTTTATTTTATAAAGGTGTGTTATCATGCTTTGCACTCCTCCCCTTTGTCAAAAATTTTCATCCCCACTTTTCAAAATTTTGACATATAAACCTTAAAAATAAAATATTGTTCCTCCATATTTTCATTAAAGAGTTCATTTTGGTTTTATTTGTTTCAAAATGAGTTTCAAGGTTCACAAAGTTCATGTGGTTCAATGGTTTATTCATCACTAGTCATCATTTTAAAAATTGTTAAGTCCATAAGAAACAAGTCTTTGAACCCATTGAACCTTCTCAAACTCGTCAAACCTAAATGAAATCATTGAACCTCTTTTTCCAATGGTTCATCTAGTTCATTCAATTCATTGGGGTTCAAAGTTTAAACACTTTTTTCCTAAGCCAATCTGTCCCATCAATACATGTCAATATGTGTCATCTTGTTTAGATGTTTTAGAATGCGCACACACTTGGTAAGAGATTATGAACCCAATGAACCACTTTTTGAAGAGTTCAATGAGTTCATATGGTACACATGCTTTGAAGGAGTAGTTTTTAATGATGATAAGTTTAGGAGTGTATGTCGTAATTAAAGAGGAATATTCACATGATCTCAAAGTAATTATGAGTTGATGAGTTGGAAAGAAGAAGATGTAACCATTAAAAGGTGATATTACATCATGACACAAAAGTTAATTAATTCTCACATAATAAGGGATTTTATGTCATATTAAATCATCAAAAAATAATAGATAATATGATAAATCTCCAAGATTTTATTGGCAGTGAATATTTAAAGAGGCTTAAATGAATTAAATGATTACTGTTGATAATCTGAGGTGAAGCAATGGAGGTAAAGTTGGTTTTTCATGTGTAGAGATTGTAGTTGTTTTAAAATCATAAGGTGAGTCTCAAAACCTTTCTTCTTGTTGATAATTTGTAGTCATTGTTATGTTTTTGAGAAATTTGTGTCTCCTAGTTAAGCAAAAACTATAATTATGAAGTCTACTTTTCATGTTTTCAACAATGCAGTTAGTCTATCCTATGAATCCCCTATATTAGGAGAAACTTCTGTAATGCAATTTGATTTAGAGGAATTTAAGGAAAGGTTGAGAAGCCAGATAGAAGAACCTTTCATGAAGGGAATTATTGAAAGTGGCCTAGTTGAAGCATTCATGTTTCCTCTAGCTATTTTGTGTCAAAAATTGGTTAGGGAATGTGTCAACAAGTATGATACCAGGTGCCAATGCATTTATAAGGATGATGGAGGAATTCTATTGTCAATAGATAGGGAAACAATTGTGTCTATGTTCAAATTACCCAAGAAAGACACCTTTTCTAATTTTACTCATTTCCTCTCTATTGCTAAATTTAGTGAAGAGGTTCAGACAAGAATATAAGTATCATAGCTAGGAATTGGCTTCTTAAATTTCATAAAGATAGGTCTAAGTTTCCAAAACCTCTCACCCATGAACACATGAAACCTTATGTGAGAGATTTAACATTTTTCCAATGCACAAAGTAAAGGGAGCTTCTCAAGCATATCTTTTCTCAGAATGTTTGTTGAGGTGGTGCTCAATATTGATTTGGGCAACACCTCAAGTCAAAGATTCAAGAAATGTGATGCTTGATTGCAATAAACTAGAAATTAAACCTAAATAAGTCAATTAGAATGAAAAAGACATGATAGGGTTTATATAGATTCTCAGAATTTACTGAACGATTGAAATCGATTCTAGGAAAAATAGATTGAATGGTTGAGATAATTAGAAAGGAGAATGATTTGGGTAACCTTCCAAAAGCAGAGATTTGTTTCCAATTATTACTCAAAAAGAAAAAAGCAATTTGGGAAAAAAAGAAAGAAGATAAGATTCAAAAATATTTTTGATTTTCAAAGATAAGAGTTTTCAAAAAATGCAAATTTGGAAAAGTAAATGATTTTGATTTAAGCATGATTTTTGTATTTTGAGAAGAATTCAAATTTTTAGAAAATATTAGTTTCCAAATTTGAAGATAATATGCATTTTAGATTTATGTATATTTTTTATTTTTGGAATTTTAAAATTGGAGATATTTTGATTTTTTATTTTATGATAATTTAAAGTTTTAAATTGAATTAAAAATTTAATTTATGAAAAGACAAAATCAAATTGAAATTAATTAGAAATTAGATGAAATAAAATTAGTTTAGAATTAAATTAATTTAATCGAGAGGAATAATAAGATAATTTAAATAATTAAAGATAATTATTTAAACTATAGGATAATGGAAATTGAACTCACTTAACCAATAAAGATTAATTAATTAAGGTTTATCACTTCAATAACATTACTTATAAAATATATAATAAGAGGGTAATTATATAATGAAAAGATTAGGATTATAGAAGACTTAAAATAATTAATTAAATAACTAAAGAATCATTTAATTAATAGAAGAAAAGATAGTAATTAATGTGAGCTTGCAAGAGTGTCCAATTTTGGTGTCTAGATTTTCCCCTCTTTGATACAATGTGATTTTAAGCGTTGTGTCAAAGAAGATATTATTGTTTAAATCTTTCGAGGTCCACGGCAATGAATTTGTTAGCATTTGATGAAGGTGTTGGAGAGATTTTTTTCATGGGGTGCATGTTGGAGTGTTATCATTGGTGGAAAAAATCATTTTAGGATGAATGAATCCAGTATACAAGTGGTGAAGATGATTGCACAAGTATTTTTGTAAGTATACAGAGTGTTTATTGATAACACAGTTAGTCATGGTTAATGTGTTGTGTAGTGATGATATGAATAAATATAGTGGCACGATTGGAAAGGTAGAATCTATAAATTTATATTAGCCTAATTCTATGATTGTGTAAGCTGATTCGAAGCACAGTTGAATATTTGGAGGAAAAAGGGTGTGTGCACTAGTAATATTAGTGGGTGACAATTCCCACCATGGTTTTTCCCTCTAACAAGGGTTTCCACACAATAGATTTGTGTTATTGTGTTGATGATTGTGTAGATGTTTTATGTTTTATGTTTTTATGTGATATTTACTTTTTCATGTTGGATAATCTGCAAGTTAAGTAAAAGTTTATATAGATTTTTGGTTTAACTGATTCACCCTCCCCCCCTTTAGTGCTTTTATAGCATTAACAAATGGTATCAGATTTGTGTTCCCTTGAATAAGCCTAATAGCTTGGGGAAGATCTTTGAGATATATGTCAAGAATTTGATATATCAAAGGTAGCTTAAAAAGAAACTTGAAGATGTAGAAGATTTCATTGAAAAATTGAAGGATTCACTCAAGCAATCAAGAGCCAAAAGATAAGAACTTTTTAAATAATTGAATGAAATACAAGACCTCATTGAACAACTATATGAACAAAGTGGATCTGAGGAATCTAAAGTAGCCTTGGAAGAATGAGAATTTGCATAAAGATAAGAAGAACATAAAAAGAGAGTTAAAATATTTGTCAATCAGAATGGGTGAAGAAATTGAAGCAAGGAAGACAACAAAAGTGGCAAGGAAAATGGAAAAGGAATACCAACAAGAAAAATGTGAATCCCTTAAAGTCAAGGAGGATGATATTTTCAAATTTGAACAAGAAGGTGGTGCATTGCATGCAAAAATACATGATACAAATGAAGAGAATAAAGAAGACCTAAGAGAGAATGAAAATCTGAGGAAAGAAAATGAGCAACTAAAAGGTGAGTTGAATATTTAAAATGATTTAATAAAGAAATACAATGAAAGTTCTATAAATTTTGATGATCAAATCAAGAATCAAAGACTGCATGGAGAAACCTATGGACTAGGCTACAATAGCTATGAGGTTGGTGAAACTTTTTGAACCAAGAAGGACAAGCAAGATGACATGTCTGCACCTAAGGTGAATCAAATAAAATCTAGTAAGAGTTGCTATAAACTAGTTTGTTTCAATTACCATAAGATTGGACATATCACTAATGTATGCAAGAGTATCAGATCTAGTGTTCCAAGTATTGTACTTAATGCTAGACCAGACACTTTTCATGGTTATTGTTACAATTGTAACATATATGGTCATAGAGTTAATGAGTGCAGGACATACGTGATTAATCAAAGGCCATATGTCAACTGGTAGAGTCCCTATCAAAATGAGAATTGGTGATATGTTACATGCTCAATTTGTCATAACTATGGTCACATGGAGATCAGTTACATATTGAGCACCAATAGAGGTAATGTAGGACTTTGGAGATCAACCGGTATGGCATGTTATCATTTTCATGAGATAGGACACATTGTAAGGTTTTGTAGAGAAAATAAAAATAAGGTGAACCAACCAATTAATCAATCTAAAAAGAAAAAGGGAAAGCAAAGTGAAAATTTTGAAGAGACCAGAAGGTAGATGAATCAAGTCTAGATGACAAAGAGTGATGAGAGATCATCTAAAAGATCCACATCTCCATCGGGTTTGGATAATTCATCATCAAACTAAGTCATCTTTGACTTAGGGGGAGAAAATTGACACAAGGAGTGAGCAGGAGGGGCCAAGGAATGGCACACCCAACCTGAACCACCTTGCTCAACAACATGCAGAAGCAACAACAACATAACGGGAGAGAGAAAATGCAAGATCAATCATATATTTACTTCAAATTGATTCATACATGCTGGGCTATAAGGCCTTCCTAGTTATGGCTAGCTATTACAATGAATTACAGAAGTCCTCAAACATGCGAGGATCTACGAACAATCTCAAATCTTCTATCTTCTTCCTTCTATCAAAACTAACTCCTTAAACTCTAACCAAACAACTAAATTTATACAAGAGGCTACCAAACTGATTCGACCTTTAGATCCACAATCAATGGAAGGAATAGTCAGATCTAGGACCACATGCTTCCCAATGATGGATACCAGCATTAAATCCATGACCCATAATCAATGCACAAGTCGGCCTCAACAAAAACTCAAAAGAAACCCGTCAGTAAGAAAAGCCAACCGAGCACCAGACAAGCATCACTGAGCACCAAGGAAATTACCAAGCATCAAAGAGATAATTGACCAACATTGGTGAACAAAGGAACCTGAGCAACACCAAACCAACTCGGTCAAAGAAGGAACCGAGCAACACAAACAAACTCAAATCTTTTTATGGTGACACAGGATTGCCAAGGACCCAAGATGCTCCTGCATTAGACACCTAGGCTTATTTGAAAATGATTCTTTGAATCATTCAGTAGGTATGATCTAAGCTACATCCAACTCAAACTGTGAAATCCATGAACTATCTTCAATTGGTCTATTCTTCCACTTTATCAGATATTCCTTATACTATTTTCCTCTTGTACTTCTGTAGATTCTCTACTCCAAAATATGCTCAACTTCTTCATTATGTTTCTTAGGATATTCCATCAGTACTGTCATGTCTTCTTTCTTCTTCAGGTTCATGAAACTCATACAAATTAGCAATGTTGAATATAGGTGATATATCCATGTCATCAGGTAACTCAACTTCATATGCATTTCCACTATCAAATTTTCTCAAAATCTTGCAAGGTCCAAACTTCTTCATCTTTAGCTTCCCATATGTTCCAACAAGAAATTTGCCTTTTTCTCAAATGAACCATCACTTCATCACCAACATCAAAAGTCTTATGTCTTCTTGATCTATCAGCTCTATCTTTGTATTTCTGATTACTCTTTTCCAATTTAAGCTTCACATCTTCATGCAATGTCTTCATGTACTTAGCAAATTTTTCTCCTTCAGCACTTCTCTTTCTTTCATCATCAATATCTCTCTAATTAGATATACCTCTCAGTTGTATGCCATTTACAATCTCAAATGATGTTTTTCCAGTACTTCTATCCACTGAATTATTGTATCCATACTCTACTTGTGCCAACACAAAATCCCAATTACCTAGTGTGTGTCCAACTAAACATCTCAAAAGATTCCCAAACTTCTATTCGCAACTTATGTCTGTCCATTGGTTTGTGGGTGAAATGTAGAACTATATTTCAACTCAGTACCCAACTTTCTCCAAAGAGTCTTCCAAAAGTGTCCAACAAATTTACTATCTCAGTCAGAGATAATACTCCTCGATAATCCATGCAATCTAAAAATTTCCTTAAAGAAAGATCTACTACATGTAGTGCATCTAATGTCTTTCTACAAGGTATAAAATGTGCCATTTTACAAAATCTATCCACAACCAAAAATATAGAATCATTACCTCTTACTATCTTCGATAATCCAAGAACAAAATCCATACTGATGTCAATCCAAGGTTTCTCAGGTACAACAATCGGTGTATACAATCCATTATCCTAACTATCTCCTTTTGCAACTTCACAAACTCCACAACTTTTCACAAATTTCCAAACATCTTTATGCAACTGCGGCCAAAATTATTTCTCCTTAAGCAAGCTCCATGTCTTATCAACACCAAAATGTCTAGCTAAACCACCACTATGTTTCTCTTTTATCAAATTAGTTATCATAGGTCCTCTTGGTATAAATAACCGAATACCTTTAAACAAAATACCTCCTTGCATAAAATATTCATCCCATTTAGTACTCTATTGATCTTGAATAGGTGCTCTGCACTTTCTCCACGGCTCAAAAAAATCAGGATCAAATTCATAAGAATCTCTTATGTCATCAAAGCCTAAAATTCCAATTTTCATCTCGATCATCAAAGATCTCCTTCTACTCAATGCATCGGCAACTTGGTTAGTGACTCCACTTTTATGCTTTATCAAAAATGTATAACTCTGCAAATACTCAACCCATTTCATATGTCTCTGATTCAACTTATTCTGACTACCCAAATACTGTAAAGCCTTATGATCGGTATACAACACAAATTCACTTGGCATCAAATAATGTCTCCATTTCTTTAGTGCTTGAACAATGGCATAGAATTATTGATCATACACAGAATATTTCCTTTTTACATCATTCAAATTTTCACTAAAGAAAGCAGCAAGTTTACCTTCTTGACTCAACATAGCTCCAATTGCACTTCCACTTGCATCACATTCCACTTGAAATACCTTATTGAAATCACGCAATGCCAAAGTAGGCAATTCAGAAACCTTCTACTTTAGAGTCTCAAAACTTTTATCAACTCCATGTGTCCACTTGAATTCTCTTTTGTCTCCTCTCATAGTCTCATTCATAGCATTACAAATTGAACTTAAATTTCTAATGAACTTTTAGTAAAAACTTGCCAAACCATGAAATGATCTTACCTCACTAGCATTCACAGGTGTAGGCCAATTCAAAATAGCTTCAACCCTTTCAAGATCCATTTTCAAACCATTAGCTGAAATCATAAATCCCAAATACACAATCTCCTCTTTCATGAATGAACACTTTTTCAGATTTATCAGCAACTTTTCTTCTTTCAATCTCTGCAAAAATTTCCTAACATGAAAAAAATATTCTTCTCTAGTCTTACTAAATATCAGAATATCATCAAGATATACAATCACAAAATTACCCAAGAATTTCTTCAAAACTTCATTCATCAACCTCATAAAAGTACTCAGTGCATTAGTTAAACCAAAAGGTATAACCAACCAATCATACAAACCTTCTTTTATCTTGAAAGTAGTCTCCCATTCATCACCTTCTTTGATTTTGATACCCACTTTTCAAATCAATCTTGTTAAAATACTTTGCTCCAGTCAGACTATCCATTATATCATCCATTCTCGGTATAGTAAACCTATACTTCACTATTATCTTGTTGATTTCTCTGGAATCAGTACACATTATCCATTCTCCATTCTTCTTAGGTGCTAATGCCATAAGTACTGCACAAGGACTCAAACTTTCTCTAATCAAACCTTTCTCCAGCAACTCTTGAATCTGTCAGTTCAATTCCTAATTCTCAGTAGGTGTCAACCGATGAGGTGCCTTATTCGGTAAACTAGCTCCAGGGATTAGATCCATGCAATGATCAATTCTTCTTTTCAGTGGAAAACCATCAAGTACATTATCATAAATAATTTCATTATACTCAGTGAGTAATTTACCGATCTCCTGAGGGACATTATCCTTTGTTTTCTTACTTGGTTTGTTAGGAATCACAGCAAAACATACATCATTTCTCTTTAAATCCTTAACAAACTTTCCTCCTTCCATCAAGGAAACTTTCACAAATGTGCAAACATTACTAACAGGTTCTTCCATCAAAGGTAACAAGATTTGTTTCTTTCCATCAGCCACAATAGTATACTTATGCAATCTCCCATCATATATAGCATGTCTACCATATTTTGAAGGTCTACCCAACAAAATATGACAACAATCCATAGCACGATATCACATAACACCTTATCATAGTATTTTCCACTATTTAAATTCACATAACATTGTTCATTTACTAGGATTGTATGCTCATCTTTGATCCATGAAATCTAATAGGGCTTTGGATGTTTCAACCTTTCCAATTGCAACTTTGTGACCATCTCTTCAGATGCTAGATTCTCTGAGATACCACTGTCAATGATTACCTTCCAAACTTTGTTAGAAACTCTACATATAGTCTTGAACAAACTTTTCCTTACTAGATCTTCATTTTTACCTTCATTCCAAAGTGCTTTTCTTACCATCAAGTTATTTTCCTTCTCAGGTTCATTCAGTGACTCTTCTTGCACCAAACCATTCCAACTGTTACCAGCCTTCTTACTTGCATGTGTACACTCAAATGATCTATGTCCTTCTTCTCCACAATTGTAAAAAGTTCTTCATAAACTTCCTCTATTATAACCACCTCGGTAGTTACTACCTCTGCCTCTAGATGGACTTTCACCTTTCCACTTAGTCTTGCCTTTATCCAGAGTTGTCTTTTCTGGTTCAAATCTACTATTTTCACCATAAGATCTACCTCTTCCTCTAGGGAATCTACCACCACTTCCTCTTTGTCTTTGCTCATGTCTCTTGTTCAATTTCTCCTTAGCTTTCAATACAAATTGATAAGCCTCTTCAATATTCTCCAATTTGACTAAACTAATTTCTTCTTGGATGGAAACTCTCAAACCATTCAAGTATCTAGAAATTCTTTCCACATCATCTTCATCATGTCTAGATCTGATATCTAATCTATAGAATTCCTTAGTATAATCCTTTACCGAGCTATCTTTCTACCTCAAACTTTGCATTCTCCTAACTAGGTTAATCTGATAATCACAAGGTAAGAAATTTCCTTTCAATTTATTAACCATTTTACTCCATACCTTGATTTTGTCTTTGCATTTCCTCTTTCTGTCCAGCTACAGATGTTCCCACCATAAGGATGCATGACTTTTCAACTTTGTGCTTGGAATTTTCACTTTCTTGTCTTTAGGTACATTTTCATACTCAAAATATTTTTCCATCTCTGTGATCCAATCCACCAATTCATCAGAATCTATCTTTCCACCATGCTCGGGAGGATTAAAGTGTGGTGTAGACTTCAGACTTGTCAAGGCCTTCGTGAAAATTTTCTCACCCTGATCGATCATAGGTGCAGGTTCTACATCACCTTGTTCTACCTCAATTTCATCATCACTAAAATCTTCAATATGTCTTCCTCTTCTTTGGGTTGTTTCAACAGCTTCCAATCTAGCAACAATTTCTCTCAACATGTTTGCCAATCCTGGATCCACATCTCGCCTCCCATGAACCATCTTGAAAACCCTCTGCAAGTGCAGGTCATATCACAATCTACTACCCCACAAAAACTCAACTAGGGCTTCACAAGAAGGAACCTTCAAATCTAGATTTGAAAACCTAGATCTAGATCTAACCTCACTCTGATACCACCTGACACAAGGAGCAGGCAAGAGGGGCCAAGGAATGGCACACCCAACCTAAACCACCTTGCTCAACAACACAAGGAAGCAACAACAACATAGTGGGGGAGATAAAATGCAAGATCAATCATATATTTACTTCAAATTGATTCATACATGTTAGGTTGTAAGGCCTTCCTGGTTACGGCCAAATATTACAATGAATTATAGAAGTCCTCAAATATGTGAGGATCTGCAAACAATCTCAAATCTTCTATCTTCTTCCTTCTATCAAAATTGACTCCTCAAACTCTAACCAAAAAACTACATTTATACAAGAGGCTACCTAACTGAGTCAGCCTTCAAATCCACAATCAATGGAAGGAACGGTCAGATCTAGGACCACATGCTTCCCAATGATGGATACCAGTATTAAATCTGTGACCCATAATCAATGCACAAGTCAGCCTCAACAGAAACTCAAAAGAACCTTGTCACTAAGAAAAGCCAACCGAATGCTAGACAAGCATCATCGAGGGCTAGGAAAATTACCAAGTGTTAAAGAGATAACCAACCAACATCGGCAAACAAAGGAAACTGAGCAACACTAAACCAACTTGGTCAAAGTAGGAACTAAGCAACACAAACAAACTCAAATCTATTTTTGGTGACATAGGATTGCCAAGGACCCGAGATTCTCCTGCATCAAAAAAATTATTGAATCCATTGGAGATCCCCTAGATGCATGTGTGGTAAGTTCTATTTGCATAGTTAAATGAATTTGGTTGTCTTGAAGTGTTGTATAAAGTTTTGGTGAAATTTATCAATTTTTGGCTAACCGCTAACAAGATTTGTAGGGATATATTCTATTTTTTTGTCCACCAGTGATGCATTTATTGCTTGAGTGCCGTGAAAGATAAAAGGTGATTTTAAGTATTATTTTTCACCCACACATTGAAGTGCTTAATCCAAAAATGAAAGAACTGAAGTAAGACCATATTTTCAGCAATTGAAGTGACTCCAAAAAGTGTTGAAGTGATTTAAGTCCAAAAACTTGTGAGGATTTTCATAAGTCAATGTGTGGTAAATTAAAAGGTATTTATTGGATCTCTAAGCTTATAATTCATTATTTCATAATGGCTACTCCTGTTATTATTAAAATCAAAGAGAAACCTAGGCCATTATTCAAGAAACATCCTGATAAACCAATGGTAAACTATCCAAAGGGTGCCCTAACCAGCATTCCCTATGATGTAATGCATATGGAGGATGTTAGATCTTATATTCATTGTAATATCAAAGACCCAAGAGAAATTCATATACAATCACTATGCAAAGATTTTAACAACGATTGGTTGTTGAAAGATGAGCACAAGGTGATCACAGATAAAGGTTTTGAGAATGCGATTCACTTTCCTTCAAACTTTGAAGAAGAATAGATTAGCTATATGTTGAGTGGAGTGCATGACAAGTTTATGTGGCTAGATCGACCATACAAGATTACAAAAGAAGTCATTCATGATGTGACAAGGTTCTATGCTACTAAAGAGATACTGTAACTTAGATACATTCCGCAAAATGTAGACATAGAACTGACAAAATCTAAATGGGACAAGTGAGAGAAGACCTTTAATTATATCGTAGATGAAGTGGTGATTTTTTCATCCATGGTGTTTAGATACAAAGTATTATATTCAAGAAGAATAAATAGTGTGCCTACCATAATATTTCATAGTGCATACAAGACGGTAAAAGAGAATGTAGAGTATGATTTTTGTGGCATGATGAGAGGTTGGTACTTTCTAAACATAGAGAAGATAAAGAAAGACAAAAGGAAAGTGTTTAAGTACAACCAACTTCCTATGGGTTTGTTTTTCTATTTTTATAATTTATTTCCTAGTGTTGGACTGGTTAATTGGGTACAAGGTACACCAGTGGTAGTTAAAATGGATAATTGTGCTAGGATGCTTGGAAATTAATGTTTAGAGAAAGTATGAGGATACTTGAAGGATTTTCAGAAGAGGATGCATGAGAAAGAAAGGATTCCATCACATTTTGTTGAGAAGTATAAGGATGATATATGTTTTATGGTTGATATTGATACATGTCAAATGGAGGTAGTAGTCCCTTGGACTTCATGGGCCTTACCTATGGGTTATTTTTTAATTTAGCCATTTCTTATGTAGACAAGCTATTAAAGAACCCCATTGATCCAAATGCTAAAATATTTGGAACTTATAGGGAGAATTAACTTGAAGTTGTAGATACTTTGAATGCATTTGTCATTGAAAAGAAAGTAAGAAAAGAGGTAGAGAAATTCTTTCTGGAAAAAGGCCTCTCTAAGGAAGTCATTCATAAAGAAAGATCAAAACATGAAGTTGAGAAATCTGGATCCTCAGCTACTGCTACTGCACAAGAAGATGTAGAAGTAGTTTATTCTACAATCAGTAGAGTCTTAACTAGTAGACAAACAAGAAGCACAACATTCAAGAAGGAGAAACCCTCTCCTCCTACCAAGACTCTAGTAAAGAAGATTATAAAGAAGACACAACCTAAGTGAACTAAGGAAAAAGAAGATATTGTTGCAAAGGTTGGTGGTAAAATGAAGAAGGATAAAGAAAAAGGGTACAAGGAGGCACACAAGGTAGTAGAAGGAATAGAGTTTGAATAAGAATAAAGAGAGCTTAAGGAACAATGTAACAAGTCCAAAGTGGTTGGTGATCCTACCACTAAAATTTTTAAGCCTAATCTTAGTAAGTTTATCCCTGTTGATAGAATTGTTAATGACGTCAAGAAGAGGGGTATACTTTCCAGTGTGAACAAGTATTATGATATGTTTAATGAATAATATCAAAGGAAAATTGAATATGTTGTTGTATAAAGAATGAATCGATTTAGTCAGGTTCTTATGCAATTGCAAGGACAAATTCCTACTTCACTATATAGAAACATTGAAGGTAGATGGAAGGGATCTTTGAAGAAAGACAAAGAAATGATTAAATATTTCTTGATGCATTTAAAGCCTGAGATAAATGCAGAAGAGATAAAATAAATTTTAGATAAAGTTAGGGCCAATTTTTAATACAAAGACAAGAGTTACAAGACTGGGGATTGGTGATTCTCAATCAATGCAAAATGAAATAGAGAATATCTTGAAGAATAACTTAGGTCTTATTTAGGAAAAAGAATATATTTTAGTGGAAGATGAATAGGAGAAAGGAGAATATAATAAGGAATAAGAAGTGATTTCACTTCTAGATGAAGGGTGGACCATAAATGGTGTGAAGGTCACACTTGATAATGATATCATAGATGAGTTTGAGGACACAATGGATACTACAGGTGATGTTCTAATCATGGAGATTCATGAGGAACAAAAAGACACAATAGAGGAACTAGTGGAAGATCTAGAGGACACACAAGATAAACCAAAGAAAGAGATAGAGGACAGTGGACATGGTCAAGATTTGACAAAAGATGCATCAGTTGAGAAGCAATAGGAACTGGTAACAATGGATAGAGTAGGTGGAAATGAAGAAGCTAAAAATGTAGACAAGGAGAATATTGCAGACATGGAGATAGAAAAGGTAAAGATATTCCTACCATTAAAATGTCTTCAAGTGTCATTAAAATGGATGAAGATATTCCTTCCATTAAAGGGAAAATTGACTTAAGCTCCATGAGCCCAAAAGAAATGATGGATATTGCTAATGCAATTAACTAAAAATCTAAGAGAAATTGAAACAAGAGGCACAAATAATCCTAAATTCGAGAGACATTTTACCTAACTTAGTGCCCAATGTAGATATTGATGAGAAGGCTACACCAATTGAACAGTTGGGTTAGTTGGTTATAGAAGTTGGTGAGAAAATGAAAATTTTAGAGGATGCAGCTACTTTGAGAGTAGAGAATGGTTATGAGAAGAAGACGGTTGAAAAACTAGTTTAGTCTATTGCATGTGAAAAACTAATGTTGATGGCTACAGTAAAAAAAGTGAAAGAAGATTTGACTGAAGGAGGTAAAATTCTCACCTCTACATCATATTTTTAACAATTTATGAAAGATGTTGATAGGAAGAGATGTGAAGATCAATAGAAGCTAAGGTTATTATGATGAAGGGTGCTCCCCTTAATACTACGAACACATAATAGAAATAGAGACACAAAACTAATTTGCAAGAGCAAAAAATGGACATCTTTTTATCTCCACAAGTGTGGAATTACAAATTTCAGAATTATAATATGAAAAGCCACATGGGCATTTTCCTTACAATATTATGTAGGACAAAGCCTCGAATAATCACCCAAAACTTCCATAGAAAACACTACAGGCCTTCCTTATATAGGCAATTTTCCACCGCCTGAGAAGGTTCCAAAATTTTATCCATTAAGGTCGACCACCCTTAGAATTAGTTTATTTTTCATTTTTTTTTACATTAGGGTCAACTCAAAATAATTAAAATTTATATTTTTAGGTAGCCCAACTTTCAAGAGGCCATAAATTTTTAACTGTAGCTCTGTTTGGCTATTATAACCAGTTTTCAGAAATTGCAAGTCCTGATATACAATGCCTAACTCGCACAAGTTCCATTGAGTCAGGGTTCGATCTCATTTTGGAGCCTCTAAGGCCGTAAAAATTAAGATCAAAGATTTTGTAACCAAAAACTTCAATAACTTCACCAATACAGATGATATGGAAATTATATTCAACTGGCAAACTGATATGACTAAGATGAACCTTCACCTGTGAAATCAAAAGATTATGAGCTCGCATGAACAACTTACTAAAAATAGTAAGTTTCCATAAATAGCAAATCTGCACAAGATAACCCTTATTGAAAAGAACTAGAAATATTTTTGGGTGATGCAAGATTTCCCTTACACCCAGGATGCTCCTACATCATATTAACTTTAAATTTTTATCTTATCAATGGTTTAGCTGTAACCAGGTTTGGAGCATAAGTTAATGTAATAAACCATAAGCTTTAGGTCTATAGAGATGAGTAGGAAAAGAGGATAGCTAACTTGTTGGAAATATAGAATTTATTCATTCCTAAAGTGGATATTCTACAAGGAGTGAAAGAGGCAAAACAATTTTTTGCTACCCCAGATATGTGCACTATGGATATATTTGAAGAGCTTTCCCATCATTTTCATGGAAAAATCTTGATCATGAATAACTTACATAAAATTTGGGTTAATGGTCTACAAGTTTTGCAAGAGAAATTCATTGATATATTAAATAGATTGTAACCTATATATGCTACTCCATACTCAATAATATTTTACTTTTTGCATATCATTTGTATACCTTTGTTATTATTGTCAAAAGGGGAGTAGTATATGATAAACATTGGCTAAGTATTTGAAATGGGATAAGTATAGTTATGAGAGTTAGATTTATGGTGATTACATTTTTTTCATCATTTGAGACTTAGTAAAAAAATTCTTCAAGTGTTTTCATCAATGCTCAAGGGGGAGATTGTTAGAATTTGATGGTGTTGGAGAGATTATTTTCTTAGGTTTCATGTTGGAGTTTTATCATTTCTAGAAAAAAATTCTTTTAAGATGAATGAATCTAGTATATCAGTTGTAAAGATGATTGCACAAGGATTTCTCTAAGTATACAGAGTGTTCATTGATAACACAATTAGTCATGGTGAATGCGGTGTGGGGTGATGCTATGAATAGATCTAGTGGTATGATTGGACAAGTAGAATTTACAAATTTATATTAACCTTCTTATATGATTATGTAAGATGGTTCAAAGTAAAGTTGAAGATTTGGAGGAAACATTAGTGATAATGGCTAGAATAGCCAGCTAGTTTGTCAAGGTGATGAAATTAAGGTGGCATTTGGATTAATGTTTATATTTGTTTTATTTTTGAATTGTATTATCTAGAGCCAACATTTTTTATCATAATTTCCTATGTTTGTGTGATCTCTTATGAATTTGTATGGATTCTAGAGGCTAACTTCAATAACACATTTTAGGGTTATTCCACTAACCTAAAAGTGTATATAAGAGATAAAATTAAAGGGAAACTATGATGGTTATATTTTGTGATGGTTATGATAATTGAAGGTGAAGTATGTATGATTAGGGAAGTGATTTGATCATAGAAAAATTGGATCTATCGGGAGGAGTGTGCTACAATCAAATCAATTTTTATTTGAGTTATTTCTCAAGGTAAGTTCTAATAGGATTGCGGTTAAAATCCTTTAACCAAGTTACTCCTAACAAGGTATGAAAGATCCTAATAGGTCTAAAGTTTTATCCCTCTAGCTAGGTGACTCTCAAAAGGATTTCTAAATATTCTAATAGGGTATCTCCTAATAGGACTTTGTAATAGCTTTTAATCAGGCTATAGCTACTCTTCACCGGGTATATCCTTAGCAGGGTGTGGTAATTGCTCCTAATAGGGAAGATATTATTTGGTGCACTAGTGAGGTTAGTGGGTGACAATTACCATCATGGTTTTTCCCTCTAACAAGGGTTCTCATACAAAATATTGGTGTTGATTATTGTCTGGATGTTTTATGCATTATGTTTCTATGTAATATTTACTTTTGCATGTTGGATAATTTGAAAGTTAAGTAAAATTTTAAATAGATCTGTGTTTCACTAATTCAACCCTACCCCCCTCTTAGTTCCTTATAGCATTAAAATAATTAGGGTTTTGGTAAATTGGCTATAAATAGTGACTAGGGTTATGTTAAAATTTGTAATCTTTCCTTGGTGTATTTATAAACCAAGGTTAGACTATTAATCTTTGTTGTAATATATTAGGATATAAGCCAAGGTATCCTAGTATACTTCTTTTTGTCTTCTTTCCACTACATTCTATTTCGTCCTCTAGTGAAATATGTGAGGACAAATATTTATTGTAATTTGCAATTTAGTTTATTCCTCCTTAAGAGGAATCTCACACTTGGCCCACACACACTTATGAATGGTGGCATTCATAGACTTGGGAGTTACATTCTAACTCCTCTCTCTCATCTCTATTTAAGAGATGCTCCTCTCTCTCATTTCTCATGGAAAAGTTATTGTAATGAGCATATTGCTCTTTTTCTCTTTTTTTCTCTCATTTTAGGCTATGGTCTCATTCATAATGTCACAAGGGGTTTTCTTTGCTTTCCCCTTTCAAATCTCTTAGCTCATTGTTTGGATTCTTGGAGCATTCTCATGTTGGTGATTGATATTGAAGCATTAACTCATTCTTGGTCTATGGTAAAATTCTTTTTTGCATTTCACTTTCTTGGATTCTTTCCTTAACTTCTTTTCATTATTTCATATTTCAACATGGTATCAGAGCAGGTTTAATCCTTGTTTAAGTGTTTTGCAGGAAGGTGTCATTTGAAAGAGTAAGTTTTTTCTTTATTTATCTAACTATTGTTACAGGTTTTTCATTATTTTTGTAAAATCTAACTCTTGTTGCAGCTCTTTATTTTCTTCTTTTTTATTTCAAATCTAGTTTTAGTTTCAAGGTTTTGAAATTTTTTGGGGGTTTGGACGGTTCACCACCAAACCCAATTTATAGTTCTTAGTAACCAGTTCTAGATAGCTTGCCAACAGATCTAAACTTAATTATCTTCATTTAAAGTTTTTTTTCAGATCTAACAAGTTTTAATCTAATCTTTCCTTTTATCATGCCCTATGCTGGGTTGATTCATGCCATATTCAAATAATAATATCTATGCATTTTATAATATTTCTAGTTACTAATATTTTATATCTCAGATATTGTTTATATCTCTATTTTTTAATATCGATTTCATTTGATTCTGTTATCTATGGAAATAGATCCACTTTAATCAGGTCTTAGGCTCTATTTCTATCGTAATCTTGTCTGATTTAGTGTACAGTAACATATGAGATTCATCGTATGTAGGCCTTTAATGTCGTCTGAGAGTTTTAAGCTTTGTTTTTTCTATGCTAGTTCACTTCTTTCGATGTCTAAGTATAGTTGTAGCTCAATAGTATCCCATTTGCCTTTATTTTATATCACTAGCATTCCATTTCTAATCTAGTCATTTCTTCTTTACTTGACAAGATTGTATTAAATAGTTTCTTTCAGGTTGATATTGATCATGTTCTTCAGGTTTTAATCATATTTGAGTTTTTGGAACATTGTCTGTTAGATAACTTCCTGATGTTGCCTAATATGAATTTGATGATGTTCAAATGGTTTTCTACGCATTATTCTCCCACTGTGCTTTTAGTCTCTTAAAGATAATATGTTAAGTACATTACTGATGCCACTTAGATTGTTGGTTTGGATCATATTTATTTGGTTTTCGATGCATTATTGTCTTGCTGCACTGAAGTTTTTTAGACATTTCTTGCCAAATGTCTTAATAATGCTGCTTAAACTGCTTCATTTATTTTCCTTTTTATTTGTTTACATCATATTTTTAGTAGTTTATATCAGATAGTCATTTGTTGTTTTCATCTTCGCCCTTTGAGTTATTTCAAAAGTTCCATACATTAAATGTAGATTTCAATACTTGCAATGTGATATTCCCTTTTTTACTTCCGCTTTCCCTTCTGTGGTAGTTGTTAGATTTTTTTTAATCTGCTAAATTTAAATAGAATGTGGAAACAGTGAACGGTTTTGGTTTAAGCATATTACTTTTGAAATCCAAAACTAACTTTATCATATTTTTTTTAGTTTCTCTATAATGCAATCTTCATTTTCGGTTTAGAATCTTAATGAATAGTTATAAATTTTAGTTTGCTAATTTTTTGACTGTAAAAATTGTGGGTTTTATCTTTGAGTTAGCTGGCATGATCTTTTGTCAATCTTTACTCACAAAAATGGGATAAACTTTCTCAAATTATTATTAAACTTGAGTTTGGTCAATTTTTTATTTGTTTCAACTTAAAAACATATTATGTAATTGCAATTTTTTTATGATGCTTGACTGGAATTTTTCATGCCACAACCAAATCTAATGTCACTACCTCCAGACTATTATATGTACACTCTATCTGTAGATATTGTTGTAACTTAAATGTTGTTACTATTCAAAAAATAGAGATGTAAAAGATTTGGAACATTAAAGCCGATAAACAGTGATCTAAATGGTTATAGAAAGCCCGATAAATAAATCAAACAAAAACTCGTATACCTCTAACTTTGAACAAAATTATTTTTAAAAAAACTTAGATTGCGAATTAATCTGGAACTCAAGCGTGACCCAACTCCTTCCTTGCATTGGCTCCCTCCTTTGGCTTTCACAACCCTCCCTGCTCCCTTGTTTCGCAGCCTTATAGCAGCACTAAAGATAGCTTTATATTGTTTTGACAACATCATAATATATTGTTATCATTCAATAAGTATTATCCATAAAGAGTTCTTGTTTTAAATCTATTATTGTTTTGTTTGTTTAGTATTAACGTTTACAGATTTATATTGTTATTCATTAATTTGTGTGCAGTATAAACATAAGTGCGCAGCCTTAACTAAAATTTAGTTTGGTCTGAGATTTTCTCTTTGATATTCTAGCTTTGTTTAAAACCTTAAACTTTATTGAATCCTTTGTTATGCAGCTTCTGCAATCTGTGTATAAGTGGCATGATATCTATTTAAATCTGACTTATTCTTTGTGCATTAGTTGGAGATTATTATCAAATTGTTGTAGATTTATTCTCTCATATTTTTGGTATCTGCAGGATAAACATTTTTTATGCAGGATAATCATTTTTATTTTTTTAAAGCTGCAGACTAATCATTATTCTATCTTTTTTTTAAATCATTGTCGGTCAAGTCATATAGTTGGTTACTTATTTGCTGGCTTTTTTTTGGCAAATAACTTTCTAAAACTGACTGTCCACTAGCTCTGCCTCCCAATCAAAACAATAACTCCTCTAGCTTTCTCTCATTTGTAACGTCTCTGCCATATTCCTTGTTTCACTGCCACTGTTCTGTTGCTCCATCATTTCTTTCTTTCTATAGTTTGAACTTTTTTTAGCTTAATAACTTTGACCGTTTTAAACTAGTTTAATTAATTTTAATAGTTTATATCAAAATATGTCTAACGTCTCTTCCATTATTAATTATTTAATCTATCTAAACCATAACCTATATAAGGCAAGGTAGAATTCAAAGTGTATCTGTTCAGCCTTTGCATCATTTCCTTTTCAATCTTACGTGTCATCTTCTTTGCAATGTGTGTTTCTTTAAACTTTTGAAAAGCTACAGAAGTTTTTTGTAAGTCTTAACTTTTCTTATTCTTGTTTTTATATTTTTTTTATATATACTCAAAAAAAATTATATTAAAGTTTATTTGAATTAAAGTAAGTTTTTTATTTCTTATATGAGATTTTTTTTAAAACATTAAGTTTTTTCTTAAAATGTTAATTTTTGAACCTTTAGAATTTCAACTTAGATTTGTTCTAAGAGATTGATTTTTTGAAGGCATTTATTTCAAATATTTATATTTAATTATTTTAAGTAAGACATTTATATCAAAAAAATTAATTTCTTTTGAGGACTTTTTTCTTTGCTTACATAATTATCAATTTAAATGCTTTTCATAACATTGTTAGTTTAAAAATAAAAAATTAGTTAGTTTCCTTTTGTTATAATTTTCAATTCCGTTTAAATAGCTTTATAACGTTTAAAGCTTAAAATTAAAAGTTTAAAACATTCACCTTTTGTGTAAGTTTAACTCATCCATGATTATCATTTTATCAACTTGTTTTCTATGTTCATTTTTTGTGAGGCTTAACAAAAAGTTAATTATTGATTCAATCTATTCAAATATTCATTAACATTAAGTTAAATTGCATTTTAACGTTCTAGAGGCATTAAATTTTATTGTTTCTAACCTCTTCTAGCCTACTTCATATTTTTATAAATTTAATTCTATCAGTATTTATTTTGAACAATGTTCACTTTAATACCTTAAATTAAATTTAAATAATTCTAATTACCATGTGTGGTTTTCACATATTTCTTTTATATTCTAATTTAACCTCATTGTTAATTTAAAGAAGCAAAAAGTTATGTGGAAAATGTTGATCCAAAGAAAACAAAGTCATTCTTTTTATAATTGTTCAAGTATTGTGAGTTATCTAAATTGCCTTTATGAGTATTATGATAAGTTTAGGTGACTCCATGGTATATGCTCAATATAGCTAGATCATAGCTTTGTCTTATAAATTTGCAAGTGTATTTCAATGTGGTTTAAACCATATATAAGTTATAAATGAATAGTGTTTATTGATTCAAAACTCAATATGATTCCATGTACAACATATTTTGTGACATTGATGCTATTAGTTGCGATTATGTGTCACCCGAGGTCATATGTATCCTTGAACTATGGTGTATCAAACCTCTTATAAGCTCCTCGCTTACTCCTTGTTTAACATTCTGTTAAACTGTCTTGCTCATTATATTATTTTTGCACTTTCATGCACTTCAAATTGATTCACACTTTAAACTAACTTCAATATTGCTAATTTGATTGCTCGATCCTTGCTTTGTTCATATCTCTCTATCCTCTTTCTTCATTTATTCAATTCTTTTTCTAGATACATGATTTATTTCTTTCGAATATTTCCATAGTGGGCCCATCCTTTCTTTTTCACACTTATGTTCACCTTGCATGGAGATTTTAACTGATATCTAATAATTTATGATCATATCTCAAATTATTCAAGTTTATGAGTTATCTTACACTATTGCCTTCATTATTTAGTGATTTGATTCAATGTTATTATGTTCTATTGATCTATCTGCACATAGTTGCAATTTTATGCTTTTATAGCATCTCTTTATTCTCATGGTAGCATTTTATGGTTTTATACCACTGGTTTATATGAATTTTTTTTGTAAGTTGCATCGGGAGCCAATTTTTCAAGGTTAACTATGGTGGACCCGATAGTTTTTAACTGACTCATAGTTGCCTTATCTGGCCCGTGGAGTATCCCTCCATCCTATAATTGGTATGCACTTACTCAATAGAGTTTCCCTCCATTTGTTCCACTTTGTTCCTCAGTATGAGGATGATATTTTATGGGGATTCCCCCTTCAATGTTCTTTGTCTTCCTGGTGTATGCTCTTAGAATTTCTTGATTCATGGTATGAGTTTCACCTTGAGTATATAAGGTGACATGAGTACCATATCTTGGGGCACTCCAATATAGGAGACTCTTGTTTGAAAAAGTTGTTTTGACCCATCTCGATCTTCTTCCTCGTGGCAATGATGTTGCTTGTCCATGATGGATTTCTTATTTGAAGGCAATATGTTGTTTCTCCTCATAAACCATTCATTGATCTGCATTAATAATCATGCCTGGAAAACCTGAATCTTGATTTGATCTAATTCTTTTGGCACATGTGTTATCTTTGTCTCTCTTATACTTATTTGATAATTATACTAATGTGATAATGTTCTACATACTTCATTGCTTAGATCGTGAGTCATGTAGGTGATGGAGTCATGACCCATTCACTTGTAGTGGGATGATTCATTAGTGAACTGTCTATATCCATGTGATTGACGCAATGTCGATGTAGGTTTCATTAGTTGGCCTTGTCTGTGGTCATTTGTGCATTAGTATATATCTTTTATGAGAGCATTATTGTTCCTATCTTTTGAGCTTATGATTTATTTTAGATATCATGTTAACTCCATTGCATGTTGGTGAATAAGTACATTTATCTTTATTCCTCTATGAGAGTTTATTATAATCACTCAACTTGAAAGATTTTCTAACTTGTATATAAGATGAAATTCTACTTGTGGATAGTTTTCTTGTTCTTTTTTCTATGTTTCTTTTTCAGGTGATTCATCAAGGCACATCCAAAGGACCCCTATACTCCTATCAAAGACTAATGTACCATATGGCTTCTTGCACACTTGAAGACAATAAAATTACTTCATCTTGAAGATCAAGTTGCAGATTGTTGTAAATTATGGGTTTAATACCCCTTGTTGTAATTACCCCAAGTAAATATTAAAGGGGGGTGTTAGAATTTGTAATCTTTCCTTGGTGTATTTATAAACCAAGGTTAGACTATTAATCTTTGTTGTAATATATTAGGATATAAGCCAAGGTATCCTAGTATACTTCTTTTTGTCTTCTTTCCACTACATTCTATTTCATCCTCTAGTGAAATATGTGAGGACAAATATTTATTGTAATTTGTAATTTAGTTTATTCCTCCTTAAGAGGAATCTCACACTTGGCCCACACACACTTATGAATGGTGGCATTCATAGACTTGGGAGTTACATTCTAACTCCTCTCTCTCATCTCTATTTAAAAGATGCTCCTCTCTCTCATTTCTCATGGAAAAGTTATTGTAATGAGCATATTGCTCTTTTTCTCTTTTTTTCTCTCATTTTAGGCTATGGCCTCATTCATAATGTCACAAGGGGTTTTCTTTGCTTTCCCCTTTCAAATCTCTTGGCTCATTGTTTGGATTCTTGGAGCATTCTCATGTTGGTGATTGATATTGAAGCATTAACTCATTCTTGGTCTATGGTAAAATTCCTTTTTGCATTGCACTTTCTTGGATTCTTTCCTTAACTTCTTTTCATTATTTCATATTTCAACAGTTATCATTTCATCACTTTTCATCCTAAGATCTCTCGAGATCAGGTAAGAATTTTTAGTGATTTTGATCTTTTGATTGAGCTATGGTTGGTCTTGTTCGAGTTATTCATATCTTAGATCAAGTGTGAACTTTTCAATGACTAGAGAGAAGCAAACCAATAGTGAGTAGCCATGCCCTTTTCATTAATGCTCTAATTTATTATGCATTTCAAATTTTATGTTTTGGTCAAAAAATCTAAGTGTGTCGTATATGCCCTATAGTTTTGCTGCAGTTGGAATTTTTGAGCCACAATCACAGATTGAGTGTCACATTTGATAAATATGCCACATTTTCTTTGCATATTGGTGCAAACACTAAAACTATGTTGTAATTGTTTTAAATATACTACAACTAAATAAGTATTCCATATTTGCTATAACAGTACCACAATTGACTAGTTTAATATGTTTTTTAAGTTTTTGATAGGATTTTTCATCTTGATTCTAATGCATCATTTTGTTTTCATTAGTTTTTAGGAGGTATTTAAATTTTTTAGATGCCAAGACACAAGTCTCTCAGGTATGACACATAGGTTTATGTTATCTGAGGCTAAGCGATAGGTATTGAGACAATTAGGATTATACTATGTATGCTACATGTCATAGACCATAACCAATCATGGTCTGATTTCTACTTTGTTAGAGAGAGATAGCACTCAAATACATGCATATTTTATTTACCTACAAGAGAGGCTAGTTTTACACTAGAGAATATATATCAGGTCATTCATATTCTAATTCATGGAGCTTCAATTGAGTTCTGGAGATAGCCTAGGATAAAAAAAAATATCAAAGCTAGATATTTTTCTTAAGGATTAGTAAGGTTTAGTGGATCCATGTGAAATTCTCTAGGAGAGGTTTAGAGAGAGGTTAGACAAGTTGAATTTTTTACTAGTTAGCTTGAACTGTAGGATACTATGTCTAGATCAGAGAAAGAATGGGTTCCTAGTGGGATGGGTTTAGTCTTGAGGGGGGTGGTCAGGGACAAGACCATGTATTTGTGGGTCCCTTACATAATTGGGTACTTGTATTTAAATATGTTCTACATGGATTATCATTGGGGTAGGTTGATTGGCTATCATGGATTATCATTGGGGTAGGTTGATTGGCTATGGGATTACATTGTTATAGATCTAGGAATGGGAGCATATAGTTGTTTATAGCCCATTATTGTAAGAGATCTTCCAAAGGGATGACCATATGTCTATCTATATGAGGGGGCGATTATGTAGAGTCACATGAGAAATTTAGTGTACTAGAGGAAGTAGTTAGAGAGAGGTTAGAGAGGTTGAAATTTTTGTTGGGTAGCTTGATATGTAGGTTACTATGTCTATGTGATAAAAATGTGACACACTTCTATAAACCACTACACTTGAGAGAATCCATGAAAAAGGAAATATCAAGAATCTTCTTATAGATTCCTATCTATGACATGAAAGAATCTAAATAATATGAATGGTGGATCTAAAATGAACCTTATAATAAACCCTTGCAAGGTGCACCATAGAATGGAAGATTCAAATGATAATGTAAAATGAGAGATAATCTAAAATGAGATGCAAGATCTAAGCTATGATGCTAATGCAAGAACAAGGAAAGAAAAGCTAATCTAAAAAGATTACAATACCTCCCAGTTAAGCTATGTGATTTAACCTAAATGAAATAAGTAAAGACTAATCTAAGATGCGAGATGTAAACTAGAATGCAAGATGTAAGTAAGTACTCAAGAATGCTCTAAAAATGCAAGAGTGAAAGTATGCCAAAGATTCTAAGATTAAGATTCTAGATTAGCCAAGAATGAGGAGAGAGTGTCCTTTTAAAGAGTGATGGATGGTGAGAGATTAAGAGGAAAAATCTGAGGGTGGAGGAAAAACCCTATTTTGACTTTGGTGCACAAGATTGTCAAGAGGAAAAATCAAAGGACATGGTTAAGAGGCAAAACGGTGTGTGGAGGAGATTAAGAGGCAAAAGGAGATTCCACCCACCTTGAAGAATGTGCAATCAATGTGTAGACAAAAATTATTTTTCTTTTATTTTTTTAAATTATGAAATTCCTTTTTCATGTGCACACATAGGATAAAGGGGATTTTATTTAATTAAAAGGGGACATGTTCTTTTAATTAAATAAATCTTAGGATAAAGTGGCCAAACTTTAGGATATCATTGAATAATTGATAAAATGATGATTTGATCAAGAAATAAGAGATTAAATCAATATGCAGCATAAGATGAAATCTAGTATTTAAAATTTAATGTTAGAGTGAGGCTCAAAGATTACTAGACCATTTTTAGGTGATTAAATTTGCCCCTCTTTGACTAATGTGTGAGCAATATGGGAACACATGGAGTCAAAGAATGATGATGTCAAGGTAACTGATAGAGATGTGACTTTGAACTTGATAGAATGAAGCACGGAGAGACGACTAATCTTGAACTTGATCAAATGAGAACTTAGTAAAGATAGCAAGATACCAATGCACAGTTTAAGTAGAACCTAACACTGAAATAGAGATTGAAAGACAATATCAAAATTGATATGATGTGATAAGAAATGATATGTCCAAAGAGATAAGATAGAAAAATCAATTTGTAGCTTTGAAAGATAGGTTGTTCGTGCCCCCTCGGGATCCAAATCAAAATAAGGTAGAGGAGATGCAGAAATGAGATAGATTTGATCAAATCAGGATAAGATAAGGTTCAAGATGATTGATAAGCTCACAAGACCAAGTTCACACTAGGTGATGGAAATTTTCCCCAGTTTGAATGAGGTTGACTAGAAAGATATGGGTATGTGCAAGATCATGAGGGGCCAAACTATGCCCTTAAGTGGCAATGAAAAATCAGCAAATCAGGGTTAGTCAACTTGACGTGAAAATTTCAACTAGCTATGAACCTAATATCAAAAAGTTGTAAGAATATAATCTATAGAAAATTGAATGTAGTTTCTAAACTACTAGGTCTTTTTTGAGAAAAATTTAGTATGATTGATGAAAAGTATAGATTTCAATGCAGCAGTACAAAAATTTTAGAAAAAAAATAAGAAGTAGGTGTATGTCTGACCACCTTAATCATAATCAAATGATAATATTTTATTATAAGATTTTATATATAAGTAGTAGACTCATGCCCGGATGTGATGCATATTTTTTCATAATTTTATTCCAAAAAAATAATTAATTATGAATTTTTTGCTACAATGTTTTCAAAATAAAAAAACTCTCGTGTCTGACCACCTTAACTCATTCAAAACTTTACAAAATTCAATTTTTATTTTTTTTTCCTTATAGTAGGCGAAGCATAGAATGTGATGCATTTTTCAAATTTCCAAAATGTTATACCGTTTGAAAGTTATAGTCATTTTTCAATCAGTATATAAATCAGCACTTTAGAGGTAGCTCGATTAGAAAATAACTAATAATTACTTACTAAATTCAAAATTTGATAGCAATTATATCAATAGAAAGCTGATAATCTTCTTAAGATACCCTTTTCATTTTATCAAATTCAAGTGAAAAAAAAGTCGCCAGCTACATTGTCAAAGTTTTGAACTAACATCGCCACTTTTTGGCCCCTCATGATCTTGCACATACCCATATAGCAGTAGCATTAGGTCAAAGCAAGAAGAAAGGGGATGAAATGATGTAGAAGAGGAAATGGAAACTGTCTCAAAACATGAAAAGAGATTAGCCTCAAAGGGTCATTCAACTGCACCTAGAAGAAAATAATTTCAAAATGCTATTTTGAAAATCAAGGTGAACCAGATTTTGATTTTGATCCTGAAAATGAATCCAGGACGTTAAAATTAGGTAAGGGTGCAATTTTTGCAAAAATCTGAGACTTTGAAAATTATCCATTTGAAATGATGAAAGAGACTCTCTCCTAACTCGTATGCAAACTAGAATGAACCTTAAAAGTGCAAGCTACTATGAAAATGCAAAGTGTGACTTGCAAGATTCAATTAGATAGGTCATTGGTTCTATCATCGAGACTTATTAAGAGACATGGCAAGATCATACAACCATTACTAGTGAAAATGGAACTATGAATATATGAATATGACCTATATCAGATAGAATGTAGGAAACACATGTAAGCATCAAGACATAAACATCAAGATGACATGCACATAGTTTCCAAGTTAATGTTGCAAGATTATACCATCATTGAGGTATAAGTTCCAACATAACCATGAGTATAATCTTGCATTAGCAAACAAAATTTTAACATCCAATGATATAGCTTTAAATATCCCCAGTGTCCAAGGGGTCAAACAAAGAGACACCTAGGATCATCAAAGTGATACCCATAGGTAGAAATCAAAGAAAACATGCCCAATGCCCCCAGTCCTCTAGTCATAACATCTAGGAGAGACTAAGGAGGGAACACTCAGTGAAAAACATTAATCAATCAAAACATAAACAAAATAAGTCATAACATGTCTCAATCATTTTTAGTTTAAGTGCGGTGTGAAAAATGAAAAAGATAATCACTGACTTGCTATGACATGCATGTAGGTGAGAAATATCGCACAATCCTAGACTACAGACAAAGCATTGACTCAAGGTAACATATCTAATAAGTATTAAGAAACATTTGATGTCAAATGAAGTGTTGAGAAACATTTTTTGGGGTGAGTCACCAAGAAACACCATCGTGCTCCAAAGGAGGATATAGTGCATGTCCCCTAGCCCTAGACAAAGACCAATTCTAGACCAAGGAGATGGAAGATGGAAGTTGAAAGGGTTTAAAGCACAAAGTGAAAATATGATAGATAGGAGCGCATGAGTCTCAAGTAGCACAAATTTCTAGTTGTTCACCATTTGGAAGGATTATTTATTTTTTTCTACCATGACACCTATTTCTAGGTTTTTGTCAAGGCACATTTCTCTTTTTTTATTTTTCTTTATTTTTATTTTTTTGGTTGATGCATCAAAGTGCCTATTTGCCTAGTTTTTACTAAGATGATCATTTTTTCAAGACTTTTTCTACTTTGTAGGATTTTTTTAGGATCACATATCAATTTTTAGGAATTTTTCAAGACTTTATATGTTTTTAAGATTTTTTCAGGATATTTTAAGATTTTTAAGATTTTTTTAGGACATGAAGATATGTACAAAACTCATGAGCATCATGTGTAGAACTTCTTCAAATGAAGGATGTTGATAGTTTTAAGTAGCTATTCCCCCTCAGGCGTGGAAAGATGATAAACACTGCACCTGAAAGTAGTAGTAACTATATAGGAACCTAGCCAATTCGGTTCAAATTTCCCTTTCTATGCTTTTCTTTATTGATTTTTGAAATTCTCTCTCAACATGAGATTTCCAACCTGAAACTCTCTAGAATGAACCTTTTTGTTACAACTTTGTGACATCCTTTTCTAATGTACTCTCATGTGATCAAATATAGCTCTTCTATGCTCATCTAGAAGTTCTAATTCTTGTATGTGCATGATTCTATAGTCTTCATCAGTGATGAGGCCCTTTAATGAAAACCATAGGGAATGAATCTTGACCTCAAGTGGTAAGACAACTTCAGATCCATAAACAAGTAAAAAAGGCATAGCTCTAGGAGGTGTGAGAATACTAGTTCTGTAGGCCCATAGTGCAGGATTGATTTGTAAGTGCTAGTCCCTTCCTGTCTTGTTGATTGTCCTATGTAATATATTTAGTAGTATCTTATTAGAAGCTTTAACTTGGCCATTACCTTGAGGGTAGTATATTGAAGGCCAATGTTGTTTAATCTTAAATCATTTACATAATTTCTTGAGATCCTTATTTTTTAATTGTTTTCCATTACAAATAACTATGGAGGAAGGTATTTTGTAGTGACAAATGATGTGATTGAGTATGAATATAGACACTTGTTTCCCAGTAGCAATCAAAAGAGGAAAAATCTCAACCCACTTTGTGAAATACTTTGTTGCAGTGATGATGAATTTGTGCCCACTAGATGGGTTAGGATATATTTGACCCACCAAATTAAAAGTCCACTACTAGAAAGACCAATGTGTGATAGATGAGATAAGTTCTATGCCTAAGACATGAATCAAATTCTTGTGTATCTGACCATTATTACAAGACTTATCATAGTGCATGACATCTTTCTACATATTAGGCCAATAATAACTAGCCCTTGGTAGCTTTTGAGCTAGTACAAGACCATTAAAGTTGGACCCACAAACACCATCACAGACTTTAGCTAATGCACATTCAGACTCATCTTTCTCTAGACACATAAGAAGTGTTCCATCTAGACCCTTCCTAAGCAATTCACCATAGATGATGGTATAGCAGGAAGCATTGTGAATGAGTTGTCATTTTTTATTGCGGGTTAGGTTATCAAGAATGATTTGGTCACATAGGTAAGAGTAAATTTTAGCATATCAAGAGTAATCATGACCAATCATAGAACATATGACATATTTTTTAGGGGATTTGTAGGAAGGGTATTTTAGTTCTTCCATAAGGAATTTAAATATAGACTCGTGTTCCTCCAACTGTAAGATAGAGGCTAAAGTAGCCATGGCATCAACCGCTATATTTTTAGCTCTAGGAATCTACTGGAATGTGATAAAGGAGATATAAATCTTGAGATCATCAATCATCTTTTTGTAAGGGATCAATTTTTCATCTTTGTTTTGATAGTCATTATTAGTTTGATTGATGAGAAGCTAAGAGGCTCCAAAGATATGTAGTTCAATGATCCTTCATTCAATAGCCAGTTTGATTCCATTCATCAAAGCCTCATATTCTGCTATGTTGTTAGTGCAAGAAAACAATAAATTGTATGAATTTGGAATAGTGTAACCATGAGGTGTGACAAGCAAAATACCATCTCCAACACCATTTTTTGTGTGAGATCCATCAAAGAACATCTTCCATGTTCTCTCATCACATACATAATAGATGAATTAGGAAAGTTAATATGCATAGGAGTATCATATGGTATAGAGAATTTAGCTAGTTGATCAGCAATTTCTTGTCCTTTTATAGTCTTATGATCAACGTACTAAATGCTAAATTCAATGAGAATCATCATCCATTTTGCTAGTTGACCAGTAAGAGTAGCTTTTCCTAGTAAATATTTCAAAGGATCAATTTTTACCACAAGTTGTGTAGTATATGCCAACATGTAATGTCAACATTTTTGAGACACAAATACCACAGCAAGGCAAGATTTCTCAATGGTGTTGTAACTGATATCATAAGCTACTAATGTTTTGTTGATGTAGTATATATCCCTTTCTTTCCCATGTTCATCTTGTTGTGCTAGTAATGCCTCCAAGGATGTATTTGTAGCTAAGATGTACAAAATAAGTGGTTTCCCTAGGATAGGAGGAATTAAGATTGGAGGTTTGTACAAATATTTCTTGATCTGTTAGAGGATCTTTTCATATTCCTCATTCTATGTACATGTAGCTCCTTTGTGTATATTTTTATTGAAATTTTGAGCTCTATCACCAAGTTAGGATATGAGCCTCCTAATGGACTGAAGGCTCCCTTGAAGAATCCTTAGTTGACTTATGTTCTTGGTAGGTGGAATCTTCATTATACCCTAGATCTTTTCAGGGTCAACCTCAATTCCTTTTTCTAAAATGATGTATCCAAGTAGTTTTCCTAAGGTGACGCCAAAAGCACATTTCTTAGGATTTAATCTCAATTGGAATTTCTCCATTCTATCTAAGATCAAACTCAAATCTTTAAGATACATGTTCCTTTTCTTAGATTTAGCCAAGGTATCATACATGTCATCAAATATGGTAGCCATAGCTCTTTGATAGGTAGCTCCAATAATTTTTAGTCCAAATGGCATGACATTCCAAAAAAAGGTTCCCCATGCACATGTGAAGGAAGTCTTTTCTTGATCTTAAAGAGTTATCTTGACCTGATTGTATCCTAAGAAACCATCCATGAGAGAGTACATTTCATAACCCAGAGTCATATCAACTATCATGTCTATGTTTTGGGATGGAAAGTCATCCTTTGGGAAAGCTTTGTTAAGATTTCAAAAATCTATGCATACACGAATGAATTTTTTATGTTTAGATATAAGTACAATGTTTGAAATACATTCATCATATTCTATAGCTCGTATAAATCTAGCACCAAAGAGTTTATCTAATTGAACTTTGAACAAGAGAGCTATGTGTGGATGCATCTTTTGCAATTTTTGATTGACTGGTTTAACACTATGAGCTATGGATAAGTGATGCAGAATTAGATTAGTGTCCAGCCCTAGCATGTCTGCATATGTCCAAGAAAAATTGATCTTCGTTCTTCTGAAGAACTCAGTGAATTGTTATTTTTCATCTACTAATAGAGATTGAGGTAAATACATAAGATGAGGTGGTTCATTTGTCCCAAGATTTATAGTCTGTGTCAAATCTATCAAGACTGAAGATCTATTATGAAAGTAACTAGGCAAGTTACCAAGTACCTCATCCTTGGGCACCTAAAAGAGGTTTTCACCTTTAGATACATCTTTTGTTTTTACTTTTTTAGGCTCTTACATTGTCACAAAGTGGTTTTTACCATCATAGCACCCATTATTTTTCAATTTTTATTTTATTTTATGAATAAGGTACTTGATATTTATCTCAATAATTTTTTTTGCTAGTTCACTAGTGGAAGAAAACATGGGTTCAATAGCATTGAGGTAGCGGGAAATTTCATAGTCATTTTGGAAAGAAGGTAATGCAGGTTGTTGATTTTTTTGTGACCAATCAATAAGTTTAGGGTATGTGATAAGGAGGGAAGTGATAGGTTCTAAGGCAATTATATGGGGGAATTCATCTCTAGTGATAAGATATTTGGAGTCTATAAGGTCTCCCTCAATATTACCTAGATCCATCTGATTCCTATCACTACTAACTTGATCAATGAAATGATAATGTAAGTTTGATTCATCAGGACCTACAGGTGACTCATCTACCACTTCAGTTTGGTTAGCATAAGTATGAACCACATATATTCCCAGTTTCATGGACTTGACTAGGAGAGAATCCCATTTATACTCTTATGATTCGGTAGTATTTTCTCTTTGTAGAAATCATGCCATGTTTTTGCAAATGTGCTCTCTATTAGGATCTTCAACTTCTGATTCTTAATTTTGGTGAGATGTGGAAGCTTCATCATCTTATTCTAGTGGAGATCCTTCTTCATTCCAAATAATGGAAGTAGAGGGAACAAAATTCTCCTCCTCTTGATCAAAAGTGTAAGTAGGCACAGTTTCTTCTTCAGATTCACTATTATCAAGATTGGGGTCAAAAATTGGTTGCGCATTAGAAAATCCCAATCCAGTCTTATCCTTAGATCTCCTTCCATTTGTATGACTCATAGGTTTGATAAGTTCATATTTCTTATTAATTAAAGTAGCATGACTTTGGTAACCCATCCTAGCTAGGAACTCATATCCTTTTCCATATCTTTCGAGAGAGACTACACTAGTAAGTACAACTTCCTTAGGTTCTTTCTGATGCAAAGAGCATAGAAAGAAACTAGGAAGTGGTCTACCTCCTACACAACTCCCCCAATTTGATCTTTGCACTAAAAAATCTCTCTAACCTTTGGATATGGAGTATATCAACCAAGTAGGGATGTCTAGACCTTTCTACAACCTTGTCTCAACACACTAAGGTCTTTCACCAACTTCACCAATTTGAAGGCTTAGGGACACTTTCCCTATTTTGGGAAAATTATGGAAAACTTCACCAATGATTTTCTTTATCCAACTTAAAGGTTGTAACACCTTTTTGATCTATATGAAGAGTGAATCAACTCCTAAATTGGTCCGCTAACACTTACAACTCTCCAGACACAACTTCACCTACAAATCCTAGTAGGTCTTCCCAACTGATTTTCAGTGTGCAATATTTGACTCCAGATGATCCTAGAAAAATAAAGGAAATATTTGGATACCCTTTTGGGTATTTCAAAGATCCCCAAGTCTGAAATAATTGACCCTACTCCTACAGCACTTAACCCACACAAGGTACACATACCTAATTAGCTAGGTTAGGCTTGGTTTACTCTATGAGTGGTTAAGGATGGGTGCATAGAACCAATGAAGGGTTCTAGAAACCTTCAATTACCTCCAAAAACTTCAAATATACTTCCAAACTGATCACATCACTCATATCAATTGACTGCACACCCTTTCATTCAACTGACTAGCTAAATACATTGAGATATTCAGCCTAGGGCTTGGTGTAAGACCCCTCAAACCACCAAAACTTGTATAAAGATTTGGGAATCATGTATATTACATACCTAAATTGCATTTCCCAAGTATTTAAGTAATTCCACTAGTGAAATTGCAAGTTACGCCTCCATTTGTATGGCAGGCATGGATTAGACTCATTCCCTGACTGCTTCCACAAATTTGCTTGTAACATTAGCCTAAAAAATCCAAATGAGATCAATCCAATTGCATTAGAATGTATATTCATGAGGATTTACAAACACATCATCAAATTTTTCAGAACCTTCCATACACGGCCATACTAGACAAATATATCATAGTAAAATGGTGGTTTCTTATTCAAATTGCATCCAAATGTTGAATTACAATTGCTAACCCCTTAGAGAGGTCTTAGCATGGTTAAATATGTTCAAAAATGATTTCCAACTGGTCCATGAATAGTTGTGACCATTGGAAACTTATTTCAAACTTGTTGAGCCTAAGGACTTAAAACATGATCTTAGCCTATGAACCAAGCCAAATATATTCTAAATAATTGAAAATAATTTAAATCATGTCTAAAAAATATAAACCACTCAAATTACCTATCACACCTATCACTTAGAAACCTATAATCCAAGTGGACTAAGGCATCCCAAGGCTTATAAGTGTGCCTTAGGGATCCTTGACCACACAAATTGGATCCACACAAAAGAGAGATGATCTCTAGGATCCATCCAACTTATTACAGATCCCAACAAAACAAAAACATAAGAAACATCAAGGATGCTACCTTGGGTTCCCTACACCATACTCCTCAAGACAAAAGAACTCAATTCTCTTGAGTTGGGAGGTCTTCCAGATTATATCCTACCTTCTTAATGGCTTCAAATTTCATCCATGTAGCATCTTCTAGGGTTTTTTGTTTCTACTTGACTAAGTATTCATTGAATTTAGTCCTTTGTGTCTGCTTTCTTATCCTCTTGTCTAGGATACACTCAATCTTCGGGGTGGATGGTGTGAGTAAGTCCTTCATCTCCATGCCCTGTTGAGAATCTTCTTTTGTAACACAAACATCATTAATGAGACCTTTGTAGGTATATAAGTCAGCCACATTGAAGATAGGGGATAATCCAATATGAGGAGCTAACCCAATTTTGTAGGCATTATTCCCACACTTCCTAAGAATCTTGAAACAACCTATTTTCTTCATCATGATTTTGGTGTACTCCTTAGGAAGCCTCTCCCTTTTGAGATGAATCATCACCATATATACCACCTTGAACTGCAAGTCTCTCCTCTTCTTGTCTTCATACAATTTGTACTTAACAAAGGTATTCTTCAACTTGTCTTGGACCTTTTCATGAATATCTTTCATTACTTTAAAAAAATCCTCTACTAGTGCACTCCTTTTGGTCAGATCCTTCACATCTCTCAGTTCCAACACATCCCTAGGATGATTGCCATACACAATTTGGAAAGGAGTTAGACTAGTGCTCCTATTAACTGAATCCTTATAAGAGTATTATGCTTGACCCAATATAGTATCCCATGTAGCACCATGTTCTTGTGTGAGACATCTTATAAAGTTCCCAAGTAGGGTGTTTTTTAGTGGTAAATATTCACCTTTTGGTGAATTGTGGGAAAAAAAATTATCGGGATTGGAAAATCGTGCATGGTACACTATGGCCCAAATCGCCCAATCTTAACATGATAATGAATAAATATTATTTTGAATCCCCACTAAGATTTTTTGTTTGACGTGGTTGACCAATATATTCTCCTTTAACCAATCTGATGTGGTTCTTGTAATAGTCTCTTATTCACCAAGGGTTATTAATTATGAATTGAATATAAAATCTAAAGATAGCCAAATGGTCTTTACATTGGTCCTATTTCACTAACCGTTTATTAATTATTATATTGACCATGACCTATTTTGCCAACTTTTTGTTAATTCCTACATTGTGCATTGAACAGGTCAACACATTTTCACCACACTTAAATCAAAATGTTAATGTATTTTGAAAAGCCCGGGAATTCAAAAAATGGAAATTGGAATCATGGATTGATATAAATTCAAATCAAATTTTTTAGTCTTTTTGTGTCCCGTTACAAAATTTTGGAGGGCCATATTTACAAATAACAATCTTACTAAAGTAAAAAGAGAATTCAGCATTTCAGAGAATTAAAATTTAGAGAAAGTAGGACCAAGGTAAGAAATTATTTGCTCACACTTTACAATATCGCTATTAATTTTAATTCCTATAATCCTAGTGACTAGTGAGAGGTCAATATGTCAGACAAGGGTGATTATCCTAAGTATCCTCATGCTATTGAAGGGATTGAGATGTCAGGGGAGGTTGAGACTCAGACTTCTCACTGTGCTCAGGGTAATGAAGGGATTGGAAAGCTAGACAAGGGTAAGACTCCTCAGGTTAGTGAAGGGACTGGGAGGCCATCAAAATGCCAAAACTTAAAGATACTACCATAAAGGATTTCTTTGGAGTTGGCAGTGTTTCTACTCCATTAACTTCTCCAATTTCAAGTGCAAAATCCATTCACAGTAGCTCACCAGTACCACCATCACAAGCTGGGGTTGTCATTGAGTTAAATCAAAATGCATCAAATGAGGATAACAATGGTGGCATAGCAGAAGATGTTATAAGGGATACACAGAATCAGTTGGATGAAAATGCTAGCAATGAAGATAATCATGATGTTGGTAGGAAGAAAATAAAAAGGGAAGTAAAAATGGGGCGAGAGTGGGAAATGAAAAGAAATTTTAAGATTGATTAGGTAGCAAAGTGTTGGTTCATTAAACTAGTCTTAAACAATGATCAACAACCAACATAATGCAGGTGTAAGATTTGTACATGGAAAAATAAAAGAGTGGAGAAGTTTCAGCTAAATCTTGACACTATAGAAAAGCATATTGGTAAGGTTTATGACAAATAGGCCATAGATGGACAAGAAATATCAGTAATGAGATGGAAATCAAAGGAAGAATGTCTTCATGTTAAGTATTCCATAGAATATGAAGAGCATAACAAGAGAATGGGATTGTTTGCTAGTAGTGAAAATCCACTTAAGGTTGGGTTTAAACATGCAACCAATGAAGAAAACTTGTCAAAGACTATTAAGATGAGTTTTGTTTTTCATATTTTGTTCAGAGGCCATCCTATGAGAGACTTCTCAAAATATGGTAATTTATTATCCTTTTTGAGATTTCCTCACTATCCTACATATGTCAAATTGGTTAACAAACATTGGATGGGAAATGGAAAATTGTCTTTCTGAGGTGGAAAAGAAAAATTTACAAGAGAAAGTAAAATAGTCCAGATTCATTTCATTATGCATATATGAAGTTACTACAGTAGATAAAACTACTTGGGTCTGTATTCATGTGTATACAGTAAAAGAACATGTCTGCCAAGATCATGTACTCTGTGTTCTTAAAATGAGGGGCAATTCAACAGCAGAAAAGTTATGTTTTGAAGTGAAGAATACTTTGAATGAAGTTGTTGGTATGGATTATTTGAAAATTGGAAAGAAGTTAGTGTGTGTTGGAGTTGATGGAGCTACAGTAATGCAAGGCCAAAGGAATGGTCTTTGTGCAATATTACAAACTAGTATTGTACCTTAAATGCTTGGCATACATTGCATGGCCCATCAAATGAATTTAGCATATAAAATTGTAAGTGATTTTCCTAGAGTGTCAAAAGTTGAAGATCTAGTCCATGATCTATACTCTTAATTCTACAAAAGTCTTAAACATTTTGCAGAATTTGAGATTTTTTCAGAGGGAGTAATACCAGGAAACAAACTTCTCAAGGATGTTGAGACTAGATGGATCTCTTTGCATGGACCACTAGAAAGAGTTCTAACAGGGAAATCAATCCTTAATTAGAATAATATATGAGAAATTCCTCACAATAGACAAAGCTCCTAATTTGTTACATAAGTTTGTTAAGAATGGGAACAATGAGAGGGGGGTGAATTAGTGTTCTACAATTAATGTTTTTCTACTTCTTGAAACTTAGCCCAATTACTTAGATACTAAAATGAATAGTAAAGAAAATAAAACAATCAACCATAACACATAACAAAAGATATGTTTACGGGGAAACCTTGGCCAAAGGAAAACCCTGGTGGGAATTAGCACCCACAAATAATTGCACTAGTCTTATGAACTTGTTAGAGTTCCTTTACCCTGTTAGGAGTACTCATTACAATACTAAATACAATGACTCAGTTAGGATTCTAATAGAATAGAGCCTATTAGGGGTGGATGGCTCACTACCAGAGCTCACTACTCAATGAAGAAGGCTACAACCTCCTAGTTATCAGATACACACTATATCTGGAATGGTGAACTATTGTTATGACACTGATGTCTGATCAGTTCCTTTTGTGTGTTGTTACTCTAACTTCTTTTAGAGCTTTATATCATACTGATTGAGCTCGCATACTTATACTCTCCTATATATCTTCCATACTCTTCCACTATCTCGCATAAATACAAAAGTGCATGTCATACATATACATGTTGAATGGGTACAACCAAAACTAAACACTATGTCAGCCTAAAACCTAACACATACAAGGCTTCCAAATTAATTGGCTCAAGTGTTTTTACATACAATGATAATAACATGTATACATCACTATTACAATAGGCACATAGCCTTTACAAAATAGAATGATACACGCTAATCAAAAAACTTCTTGTTGGTTGCATGCTCTGTTCTGCTCTGTCACTTAACTACCAATGTCACTTAGACTTGTAACTTCTTGATACTATCATATCTGACCATGCATTCTTAGACTTATCATAATAACATACTCAAAAGCTTATATCCAAGGGTGCATACCAAAACTTGATCAGGCATAGGTACGTCAATGCTCTAATCATTAGGTGCTTCACTATCTGCACTGTCTTCCATACTTAGCCAAAATATGATCTTCAATTTTGTGCGTTGACTATCAAAACTTTATATGACTTTGTTGCCATAATGAAAACACAAAACTAGTCATATATTTTTAGTAAAGTCAACTTACCAACAATCTCCCCCTTTGTCATTAATGGCAACAAAGGAATGTGGTGAAGTTGCTAAACTTAACTTTACACAAAAAAATTGCTATCTTATAATCTTACACTTCTTTGCATAATGTACATCATATACTATTCTATCTCCCTTATACCATATATTCTACTCCCCCTTTGACATTAATGACAAAGGTGCTCAAAAAGGAAATTTTTAAGTACTTACATAGAATATACATCAAGATATGCAATCTAAAGGTTTTTGATTTCTTCCTGCCAAAACACCTTAAGTGCATAAACTATTTAAAGATGGGCGCATAATGCATATGTGAGCTTCTCCATCTTTTCTAACTCTGTGCAGGGACCTTGATCATATGTCACAATTGTAGCATCAATATGCTTGATGTTCTGATTCAGTACATCTAGTGAGAGTGCTAGTGCATTTCTTAGTTGTGCTTATCTAGCCCTTATCTTTGCAATCTCTTTTTTTGCCTTCTCTATTTTGTCTATCTATCCTTGATTAAAATTATTGCACACATTTATGTCTTGAGAGGGATCTTCAACTGATTTTCTTACTGATGCTATCATAGGCTCTGCTTCCTAAATCTTCTTAGAGTGGTTTGAAGTGAGTTTATCTTTGTTCATGCAGTCAGCTATCATATTTCTTCCTTTTTCTTCTAACTCTTTCAACATTTCTTAACCAATCTTAAGGGACTTTAGGTCAAGTGGGAAATTGCCTATCAAATCATTTAGTATTTTCTTGATGTATTTCTCTTCTGCAATTTTTGTTGCTGAGTCTTCTAGACTTGAAAATTTTTCTTTGAAACTCAGCAAGATACTGCTAACATCATCCACTGAGTGAATACTAATCAATTTATTATCCTCAGGAAATAAATTGTTTATTATGCTAACTGATTCCACAAATAGAGAATTCCTCATTACTTTCTTTTCTTTTTCTTTCTCCATAACCAACACACTTATCTTTATCAAATCTTCTTCTCCCCATGAGTCTAAGCTTATTGTATCATGAGTCAAACTTGACAACAATGATATGGATGACTTAGGAGTAAGAAATGTGCTTTGACTTACATCCATACTCTCACTCTTTACCTTAACTGGGATCTAAATAGAAGGCTCTTCTTTAAGTTCATTTTCCTTCTCTTCCTCCTATCATGTTATGTCTTCAATTAGGACTTCTTCTTGCTGCATAGGTGTTTCTTCACTACATAGGATCTTAGCTTCTTCAGTACTCACAAAATTTTCTTCAAACTTATCCAGATCATTATTTGTTTCCTCCATGGTGATTTCAATATCATCAATCACAATAGTTTCATCCATAGCTTCATCCTTGGGTGCAGAATCCTATGGACCTATAATAGGTGCATTAGGAAGCTCTGACTATTTTTCATGCTTAGAGGGAACTAAAATGGCTTAAGGTGTAGGCACAGAAGGTGGGTACATGTGTCTATCCAAAAACACTTGTTCAAATTTTTCTCTTCCTCCTTTGCAATCAACTCATAATATTTGTTCATTATTTGTAGAGTTCTATTTTTTGTTCTTAGATGTGGCTTTACCAAATCTAGCAACAATATTTTCTCTTCTAGTAAACAAAAGGGAGGTTGTCAATGAAAGTCTTTTCTCTAATTCTCATATCCTCCTCTATAGCTTGTATTTTCAGTGAATCCAAAATATTCCATACATGATCAGGAATGACTTTCTTAAGTTCCAAAACTGACTTTTTGAACTTAATCATATGCTTGATAATCCAACAAGTCTACGGTGATTGGTTCCCCTTGAACATTTTGGATCACAAAGGAATAGAGCCAAGGCCCAGAGAATATTGATCCTCTTCACCTTCCCTCACTTCTTTTTGGTAGCAAATCGATAGATAAATAGTCTCTGGTCATAAGCCCCCTGATGGATGTCCTACTATTCTAAGGACCCAATGGTTGATGACTTCAAAAATAATTGGCGGCAACTTTAGATAGCCTCAGTTGAATTGACGGTGGGCCCCCTCGGCACTAGCCTGTTTCAAGGTAGTTGTTGCAAATATCATTTTCATACTACTCAAGTAGTTTGTACCAGCTATATTTATGTGGGGCATGTTACATCTAGAAGCCACTATCGATCAAGCCCCCGATATGCATGAATAGTGGGCCCCTCCTATCTATCCCTCATTGGCTATGTGAACCCAAGGAATTTAGGAGGAATAAGATAAAAAGGGGGCACCCCATGAACACCCTTATTAGGTGATATAACCCCCTACATGCATGGGGACCTTCTATTCAAACCGATTCTATAGTTTCCCATGGTTAATAAGTCCATTAAGAAATTTCATGTTAGCCCTTCTCCCATAGCCAATCAAACATAGTTGTCATAGAATTTTGCAATCTGATCTATCATGCCTTCATCAACAACTCTATTTCTCAAAACTTCCAAATTCGATCTGAATCCTACCTTATGAGATGCTTGATTGTTCTTTCCTTTGCTTCTAGTTATTCTTGAGGAAGGGTGGCTTGTGTTAGTTTACCTCTTCCTTCTAGACACATTTCTTGGCTCAAGAGTTAGAGTGGACTCCATATCAACTATGATAGAAGGTGTGGAAGTGCTAACATCAATCTTACTCTTCTTCTCCTTCGGATCATCATATTTTTCTATTTTGTCTTCAGATGAGGGCATGCTCTCAAGTTTCATAGCAATCTTGGCTTCCCTTGCTTTATCTATGTTTGCTTGGGTGACACCATGAATTTTTAGAATATATGAGGTAATCCTTGATGCTTTTCTCTTTGTTGTAGCACTGTATAGGACAAAATCAGCTTGTCTTCTCTTCTCTTCATATGTGCCCCATCTAGGTTCATTGGGTTCCTTAGGCACTGATAGGAGGACTTGTGCATAACCTTCCAAAATGTTCTCATCAACTTCATAACCAAGTGGATGAATCCACTTGATTCTAGGCTCAACTGCTTCCATGCATGTAGTATCTGTTTCCACCATGAAGCATATAGTGTCCTTGTATTTCTCCACTATCTTCTCAAGTATTATGTACCTTCTTTGCATCTTGATCCTAAATGTTTTTATCTCCAAATCCATGTAATCTTTTAAGGTTCTCTTTGATGTTGCCTTAAATGAAATTTGAGGCAAGGTAGGTATGCTTTTGTCAAGATAGAGATTAGAAACTTTACCAACTATATGAAAGTGCATGTATATGATCAATGACCCAAATCTAAATATGTTTCTTTTATCATGCTTTATAGCTCTTATGTTATCTAATATTTTTGCATGAAAGATCTCACAAAGGTTAAACTCTCCATTTTATTTTACTATCCTTATTACTACCAGAATTGTAGTTGTGGATACACTGTTCACTCTATTTACATGCTAGAACTTGTATCCAAGGATCATAGTCATGAATTTAATGTCTTTCTCCTCTATGGGCTCAATAGTCATGCCACACTCATCACTCCTGGACTTACATGCCTTCTCAACCTACTTTCTAACATCTTTTCCTATTGGAAGAATGGCGTCGGTCTTAGAAATTTTGGTCATCTCATGAATGAGATCAATTGTTATGTGGATAGGGACTTCAACAATCCAAAACAAATCATCATGAATTCTACTTAGTAAGATCTTGATCCATCTGACTCATAGAATTCATACGCAGTCACATACTCTATGATAGGGTTATCTGAGAGGTGCACAAATTCATCCTTCAATGTAAAGTCTAGATTAACCATTTATTCCATGTGTGACCTTATCCTATCTAATCCTATAGACTCTTTCTTCTAGTAGATGTAGGCACGAATATCCTCGACATGCATAACTCCCATTGGAGTTCTAGAAAATGCTCCTTCTAAATCATCTAACACTGACTTAAATGGATGCTTCTTAAACACATATATCTTCCTTTCTGTGACATCAAAGACTATTGGAGTTGCCATTACTTACTTGCTTCAATGCTCAAATAGGGTTCTAAGAGATTTCTAAAATGAAACATCTGAGCTAGGGTTTCGCTAATAGTTTAACTCCTTTTCATTGATGAAACAACTTCAATCCTTTAATACTTGTTGCTTTGATCTCATGTGCTCTCCAAGAGCTTGATCTTAAATGTAAAAGTGAAGATAATAGATCTCTAGTGACTAATAAATCAAATTTCTACAATTAATGGTTGTCGTCGTAACACGGGTTACAGCAATGAATTCCAATCTTAGTTCTTGATGTCAATCAGGATGTGTGATCTTGCATACTGCATCAACTAGCAACCAAACAACTAAAACCAAATGTGCATACTCTAAGGGTGATTATACCAGCCATGCAGGGGTCTAGAGATTATCTAGCTCCCACTATGACCATGAGGGTCATCTATCCAAAATTAGAAGGTGCATCCATTGCGGATGCATCCACTACTTTGTCACTAACATTATCTTTCTTTACTTCCATCCAAATCTTTCTCACATCTTCTATAGCTTTCACAAACTTGACTTCTCCAGATTCATCAAATATCAATCCTTGAGACTTATTAGGTCTTTCTTGTCTTTTCTCTTGTGATCTACAAAACTTTGAGATGTCTCCAACCTTTTTACAAGAGTAACAAATAATTGGAGGCCTTGTATTCCTAGGCACATTGATGTGCGTTACCATACTACATTGTCTAGCTGTGTGACCATTGTAACTACATATCTAACATGTGATGTTCTAAGGAATTCTAGAACTTTGTTGTGGTTGATTTCTCTGATTGTGTTGCATCTAACTTCTTTGATTTGATCTATAATTCATAGCTCTATGACCAAATTTATTGCATGAATAACAATAACCATTGAAAGGTCTTACCTCTTTACATTCTCTTGCTATATATCCATGCTTGTTACAAGCATAACAAGTTCAGTTTACTAGCTTGTGTTCATATTTAGGTGGTTCTTCTTTAGCTTTAGTATGATTTTTAGTCTTCTTAGCTTCTATAGATTATTATGGTGCTTTCATTCTTTCTTGCATTGCATTGATTTGAATTTGTGCTTTATTGAATCCAATACCACTGGAATCTCCCTTTATCCTTTGTGCATAAATCTGTGAGTCTAATAGATCAACACTTGTGTGCAATTTGTCAATATGATTCTTTGCTTCTGTCAACTCAAATTCCATCTTTTTCTTAATGTTTTATAACTCCAAGATTTTTATGTTTGCTCGCATGAGTTCTTTATCCAACTGTTTGTTTTCTTTGATCTATTCTTCACGGGCTATCTTGTTATTAGTTAACTGTTCATTCAAATCTTCAATCTGATCCTTCAAAGATGTATTTTCTTCATTTAGATTTTTGACCATTTTTCCCAAATCATTCCTTGAACAATCTTTTAAATATTTTCTCAATTTCTTGATGAATACTTGTGAACCACTAACCTTCATTTTCAGTTCTTCAATTTCTTTTTTAGATCTGTCAAGATCTTTAAGAGCTACTTCAAGATTTTTCTTTAGATGTTTCACTTTTGTTGTATCCATGACCTTCTCAAGTGGTTAAACTTATCTTAGAGGATGAAAGCTCTGATACCAATTGTTAAGAATGGGAACACTGAGAGCGGGGGGGGTGAATAAGTGTTCTACAATTAATGTTTTTCTACTTCTTGAAACTTAGCCCAATTACTTAAATACTAAAATGAATAGTAAATAAAATAAAACAATCAACCATAACACATAACACAAGATATGTTTACGGGGTGACCTTGGTCAGAGGAAAACCCTGGTGAGAATTAGCACCCACGAATAATTGCACTAGTCTTATGAACTTGTTAGAGTTCCTTTGCCCTGTTAGGAGTAGTCATTACAATACTAAGTACAATGACTCGATTAGGAGTCTAATAGAAAAAACCCTATTAGGGGTGGATAGCTCACTGCCAGAGCTCACTACTCAATGAAGAAGGCTACAACCTCCTAGTTATTAGATACACAATATATCTGGAAGGGTGAACTGCTACTTTGACACTGTTGTCTAATCAGTTCCTTTTGTGCATTATTACTCTCACTTCTTTTAGAGCTTTATATCATACTGACTAAGCTCACATACTTCTTCTCTCCTTTATATCTTCCATACTCTCCCACTATCTCGAATAAATACAAAAGCGCATGTCATACATATACATGCTGAATGGGCACAACCAAAACTAAATATTGTGTCGGTCTAAAACCTAACACATACAATGCTTCCAAATTAATTGGCTCAAGTGTGTTTACATACAATGATAATAACATGTTTACATCACTATTACAATAGGCACATAGCCTTTACAAGATATAATGATACACGCTAATTAAAAAACTTCTTGTCAGTTGCATGCTCTATTATGCTCTGTCGCTTAATTGCCAGTGTCACTTAGACTTGTTGTAACTTCTCGATACTATCATATCTGACCATGCATTCTTAGACTTAGAATAATAACATACTCAAAAGCTTATATCCAAGGGTGCATACCAAAACTTGATCATACACAGGTGTGTTGATGCTCTGATCATCAGGTGCTTCACTATTTGCATTGTCTTCCATACTTAGCCAAAATATGATCTTCAATGTTGTGTGCTAACTATCAAAACTTTATATGAATTTTTTGCCATAATGACAACACAAAACTAGTCATATATTCTTAGTAAAGTCAACTTGCCAACAAAGTTAAGTGATATAGAGACTATGTTAACTTTAGTCATTCTTCTCCTCATGCTGGATTTAATGAAAAAAAATTTTAAGATATCCTAAGATAGAACTATGTATATCCATGAGTATAGAAATTTATGTAGGATGACATGCATTGCCCTAGATTCTCTATACTCATATATGACAACACTCAAAAGCCCAAATTTTTTTAGGTGGTAGATAATTACAGATTTGAATCATGCTGAGAATTGTTTATAATTTAATGCAAAAAATGATTTATGTGTGTTTGTGAAAGGATATGAAATACCAATGCACCAATCTAAGATAGGAAAACAAGGAAGACTACTTCAAGTTAAAAAGGTTGATTTTGAAAGGATTATTAAATCTGTTAGTGATAATTTGAAGTCAATTTCCTACCAAATTTCAACTAAGATTCATGAAAGATTCCCTCGAGAAGAAATTCTTGAACCCATGTGTTGTGTGTTTCCTCATTTTTGAAAAAATGTTAGAGATAAACAAACTGATACACATATCTTTCATAAAAAATTTGATGAATTGATCAAAGAGTTTTCAAAACATGCAGATTGCAATGCACAACCAATTGAAGGAATTTTAGATTCAGCTAATCTTAAAAAATAATGTAGACAATTTGCATCATGTATGAAATTACAGTTGAAAAACTTGGAGAATCTATTTGAACCTTGTACAATAACCACGCTTTGGAAAAGGATAGAGTAGAGTGAAGTATTGTGTGATTATCAGAATATTTCAAACTTGTTGATTTATGTTAAATAATGATATTGGGGTCGGTGGAAGATGAAAGAGTTTTCAATGTATTAGGGTTTTTGAAATCAAAGATCAGAAACAAACTAGACAAAAATTTGGAAACTTTCTTGAAGTTGTTTGTAACTCAGTATAATGTTATAGACTTTCCTTATGATATGGAATTGGCAATTTGGAATTCCATGTGTGAAAGAAGAGGGATTTTGAACACTTCAAAACCTGGTGGTGCTACTGCTAGTTCTGAGACAAATGATGGATCTTGGTCCCAGACTCAGAATGAAGATGAAGAATTTTTTGATTTTGAATACCCAACTAAAAATGAAGAGGAACCTCTTGCTACTAGTCAATTTCAGGAGCTGTATTCCATTTGGGATATAGAAGTGGTAGAATTCTCATTGAATCAGTGAAGAGATTTAGCATTCAGTTAATAGGTATTTATACATTATATACTATACGTGTTGGACTTGAATATTGACAATTTTACTCATATTACATTTACAATTTACAAAACTATTGTTCATGATTTTTATAATTTGAATTTTAAATTATTATGTATAATGTTCATGTTATTGTATTAAAATTTGAACTATAAATATAATCATATAATTTCATTTTTCCTCAATGTAAAGTGTAAACAACTCATGCTATTTCAAAACTTAAGTTGGCTTAGTTCTGAAGTTACGCAAACAATTCATCTAACCCTGTCTCAACTTTACTACATGCAAATTAGGGGCTTTTGGAACACTTCTAAAGTTATGGTGATGGTCTTATTAACATCTTTGCAAGAGCAGAACCGTCTAACAAACACTTAGATATAACCTTGTGAAATCCCACATAAAGCCTTTTGTAACCTCTAAATTGTTTAATCTTGTAACGTGTTAACCTTTCTGAAGTTATGGCTATCCACCCAATGCTTCATCACAACATTGTAACCACCAACACTAATGGCCAAGCAACCCTCACAAAGCTCCACAAACCACTTGGATATTACTATCATAGCTTTAGAATTATTCTTGACAAATATTAATCCAACTGTTGACACAATCCATTCCTCGGCACTTTCGACATGTTATGCAACTTACTGTCACTTTTCAACACCTTCCAAAGTTACACACATCATTATTCGGGACGTCAAAACCCATCACCATCATAACTACTTAAACATTGAGACGTTATGAAATAGCCAGGCGTAACTTCAGAACATTGTCGGTGGTCAAAGCTTCCTAATTTCCTAGAAATAGTCAATTTGTCATACTCATTCCTAATTTCCTAATACTTTATAATTTTGTCAAATTATACTAAGAATTTACTTAATTCCTTGAACCAAGAAAAAACTCAAAGCATAATAATTATTATTAATATGACATTATACATTTAATTTTAAATAAATTGCCACTACGACCTTGAGCTCTTTATTCATAAGGCACAAAAAATTACAAAATATCACAAAAGGAGACAAAATTTAGAGAAAAAAATGTTTGTTGAATCCTTGTATTAACTTCCTTGAAATTTATACATCAATGATCAATGATCATAGTATCTACTATCAGAGACTTCTATCAGAAAAGAAAAACTAACTTTAGCAAACAAGTTTGGAAATAGTTACAAAAGCAACAATTGGCCACTCGAATTCTTCAGAATTAGTCTTGGTTTGCACCAAAGGTGTATCCACAATAGAAGAACCACAAATATAAGATACCTTATTTGAATAAACTAACCTCCCTCTATTGTCTCTTCATCTAATACCAGAACTATCTCAACTACTTCCATGTGGCAAGGCTTGAATCTCTCCAGTGGTTTCCCACACAACAATTTCCCTCTTTAATGGCCAAGTTGTCACTCTAACTGTATCCAAGTCTTCAAGGCATTTGTTCCACTTGGCATTTGTTATGGCTCAATTTTCACCAAAAAACTTATTCATGCCAATCTCCTACTTGTACAATTCATCCACAACTTTATAAAAATTTGAAATGTTAGCATCACCAACAAAATAAGAAGCCACCTTGCTACCATCCAAAATTTGGTTGAAAGAATCAACCCACTCCTACCAGTCCTTCAAGTGTCCCTCTGTGTCTACAATAGAAGGGATATATCCTTCAAACTCTTCAGCAAAAACCTTTAGCTTTTCCTAGATGTTTTGTAACTTTGCAGTGAAAAATTCATACAAATCCTTTACTAATAACAACATTTCCTTAACATCAATTATTTTGTCAAGTAACTCCAACTTTTTTTCCATTGGTAAAATTAACCTATGAAAGAATTTCAAGTATGGGCCCAAGAATTAAATAATGGGGTTAGTACAGAAAATGAATTAGAACAATGATATTATGCCCCCTACAAAGAAATGAAATTACTATGAATGATTTGATACTTCCCTTTTAAAATATTTACTTTGTGCAATAACACCTTCTTCAAAGTCTCCTTCTCAGCAATTCTAGTATCAACACACTAATTAATGCCCATTATTATCTATTCTATTGCAAGTTCTAGAGCTAAGCCCCCCTCATACTGAATTTGGACCCCAGCATCACAGACCTCTATAATTTTCTTGGACTAATTTTTTAGTATTTATTTCATCTTTTAGCTCCTTCACAGTCTTATCTAGGAGAAAATTCTTCTTTAGTTCCTCTTCAAACTTTTTTCTAGTTGCCACATAATATCTGAATGTCTTTTCTATCATGTTCTCTAAATCCTCAACCACTACTTTATTCATGGAGGATGCATGATGTAGGAGATTTTCTATCTTTGATCTTGTAGTGTCATGAAACCTCGATATTAATTGGCTACCCTATGTTGTGTCTTGGATGTCAATCAATTTGGGCTTATTAGATTTTGGGGCCACACACCATACTTATAGTGTCTTAGTGTCTATATTGAATCTAGAACCCCTGTTTAGTCCATTAGGGACAAAAGCTTCATAAGCTACATCTTTGTCTTGCCTCTTGATTTGGTCAATTAAGATGAGGACTCCAAGTCCCATCCAAGGTTCAACAACATGCCACTTTTGTTCACAAGATCTCTTTCCTCCTCCATAGTTAATGTTTCACTATTGGGATCATAGGCCTATAATTTTTCAATAAGTTCAACAATATTTTCATGTGATTCCCCTAGTTTCAAAGACAATGTTAATTCATTCTACTTAACTCTAAAGCAAAAACTTTTAAACTCATCAGACTTGATGAATTCATCATCATCTATAAACTCTTTAGCTTGGATGACCCTGTCATCCAATCTAGCTGCAGCCAATTCTAACTCACTTGGGGCCTTTTCTCCCTCATTTTCCTATGATGTCAAAAAAAATTGTCTTATATCATAAAAGAAATGGCTAGTACCTGGCAGGATTTGTAGTGCCTTTTTCATTTCCTTTTTTTGTACATTCATCAACTTTTGTTTCTTTGTTGGACCCTGTTCAGATGTGGGTGGATCAACTTGTTCTATTTCTATCATAAACACCACATCAGGTTCAACTTTCTCTGGGTTTATTATGTCCTCCTCCTCAAGAATGTCTTTAAATTTAGACATAATATCTTCGTAACTCTCTAAACATTTTTCAATGTTAGAATAACTGAGAGGGAGGGGTGAATTAGTTAGATCATTTATCCTACATTCCCAAATACAAAGATGTACCTTATCAAATAATTCCAATAAATTATGCAGCTTGGTAACATAAAATATCAATCTGTATGTTCACTTTACCAACATTCACTATGGGGTCAACAAGATAACAATGTACATTCTCTGAATGACATAGGGAAGAATATAAGACTGTTAAGTCCACTCGGTTAAGATATTTTTTGAATCAATGGTTAAACTGATACAGTATGATTTGATTCAAATACAACTCAATTGTAGATATTCAGATCTATGCTAAGCCCATACAAATCCTCTGATCATTAATCAAATTCACTTCTTCAATATTCATCAACTTACTTTCACTCGGTAAATGGTTCTCTAACACTTGGTTAACTCTACAGTTCAGTTCTTTTAATAACCAGTCTGATCAAGCATGCATGGATAGTCTTCAAGTGATATCTCTGCGGTCTTATTCTTTTGACATGTTTCAATAATGAAACTCATATCTCTTATATAGATAAGTAAACCATTTTCATATCATCCATTAGATTTTGCTGCTTAATCTCCTTCATCCATTTTGCCTCTTAAACCTTCCTCAACAGATGTGTCATTAACACATTTCAATCTCATCCTTTAGATCTTCTCCAAAAAAATTTAGTCATGGATCTCATAACAAACTTCATCCTTAATCTCAAAATCATAACAATTCCATCTCATCAAATTTTAGTCGGTTGTGCTTAGCATTTAATGTTTTCATCTAGCGTCGGTTAATATAGAAATGTGTTAGTGATAACTAGTTAAACTACCTCAATTAATACTATCCTTTGGTATATAATACACCGGCTCAATGTATACAGAAATCTTTGGTAACCAGACATAATAACCCGACCAAAATAACCCTGGACACAATAACCCCGCCATAATAACCCAAGGACACAATAACCCATGGTCACAATAACCCATGGTCAAAATAACCCACGGTCAAAATAACCCATGGACAAAATAACCCATGGTCATTTTAGATCAAGTTAGTATGCTAAGAAAGAGATTGTGAGGCACCATAGAGGATATTTAGGTCATTTTTAGACCATATATCCATTATACAGCCCTAAAATAGCCTTTAAACATCTTTAATATGCTTAAATAGTGTATAAATGGTAAATAATTATAGAAATAAAGCCAAATTCATGGGAATAAGATAAATAAGATTTATTATGAAAAGATATAATTCAGGGATTCTTTTTCCATTTCTCTCAGTGCTTGTGGATGAAAGTTCAAGAAGAAGGTCTACAAACACGTTACAATGTCGATGAAGTAATTTCATTTGAGATCAAAAAACTTATTGCATTAGCTTTTGTGCCTCAAATATATGTAATCAATGTATTCAAAACACTTCTACAATCTCCTTATTATATAGAACATGAGGAGACTTTGCAACCTATAATTTTTTATTTTGAAGACACGTGGATTGGAAGACTAACTAGAAGAGGCAACAGACAGTCACCCAAGTTTCCAATCACAATGTGGAACTGCTATTCACCTATTCAAGATGATCTTCCCAACACTAATAATTCTATTGAGGGATTGCATAGAGGATTTAGTGAATTGCTTCAATCATTGCATGTCAGTCTGGAAATTCATTAAAGCAGTGAAAAAAGAACAGGGTCTCCAAGAGAATAAAATAGAGCAATATATGGTTGGACACACTACACAACCAAGGAGGAAAAAATACCGTGAACTCTAATAATATTTTAGATTATATAAGAGGCATTGCTCATAATTTGACACTTTAATTTAAAATTTGAATAAAAAAGTTTTTTATAAATATACTTGTAATTTATAAATTTTATTTTCCTTTCTCTATAATCTTATGGGGTTATTTTGTCCATGGGTTATTTTGACTACGGGTTATTTTGGATTGGGTTATTATGACCCTGGGTTATTTTGTCCTTGGGTTATTGTGGTTGGGTTATTCTATCCAGGGTTATTTTGGCCAAGTTATTATGTCCTGTAATCAAAATCTTTAATTACCAACCACATTTACTTGTTCAATTTCAAATCTCTTCTTCAAAATAGATTAATGTAACATGCTCAAGTCAACAATATAAAGCCATAGACTCATCAATAAGTTACCCAATGTTTACCTTATCTTTATCTATCATATTCATCTTTTTCACATGTAGATATCTCAGTTCTTCATCTTTTCTTCCTTCAAAAGATATTTAGATGTTTGTAACTAACATGATAAGTATTGTCAAGACTAGTTGACATCAATGACAACATATTGACTGATTTAATCATCTTACATATCATTTCAGTACTTGGTGATCTCTAATCACTATTTCTTTAGTTCATTCAGATATTCAATCAGTTGTAGTTCATCAATCTCTCCCTTTGGCATTGATGGAAACACAAGCAATATGAAAATATGCCAAACACATACCAAACATGTAATCTACAACTATGTAAGAAAAATGTTGTAGCTCGATAAGCATTTAATATGTTTAATCACTACAAAACATAAAAACATTACAAGTGGAAACTCTTCTTATGGATTTGATCTTTTCAGCTCTCATATTCCCTTTGTTCTCAGCAACAAATATTCAAGTATCTCCCTTTATGTGTGTTCTCAGTAACTAATTTTCCATATTCATTCTCTCTCCCTTTGACAACAATGCCAAAGAAAATATACAAACACCTTTGCAATAGCCAAGTATTCTCTATTGTTAATCTCATATCATGTACCTTTAGTGTACAGATAAACAAATTTTTGTTCCAGCTTCTACAATCTTTCACAACCTTAGACAAAATCCAAAGTGTGAGCTATGTGCATCAACATGAATGATCTTCTGATAAGTTTAGGTTGATGCAACCTCCAATTCACCTCAGTGACTGGTAGATAGGGGATGGACCCCAAGTCTAGTTCTCAAATATTCAAATGTGTCCTTTGGTAATGGTTTAGTAAAGATGTCAGCAAGTTATTCCTTAGATGTTATAAATTCTAGTTGTACTTTCTTCTCTTGAACTTGTTCTCTTAATTAGTGATACTTAATAGATATATGCTTTGTCTTTGAATGCATCATAGGATTCTTAGAAATATTTATAGCACTGGTGGTGTCACAATATATAATCACTGGGTCAGTGATTACCTCATTCATTCCTTCTAACACTTGTCTCATCCAAGCTATATTTGAACAATTTGCAGTAGTAGCAACATACTCTACTTTAGCAATGGACTGAGAAATGCATGCTTGTTTCTTGCTAATCCAAGTCACAAGCCTTTCCCCTAAAAAGAATGTTCCACCGGTTGTGCTCTTTCGGTCATCTATGTTTCCAGCCCAATATGCATCAGTGTAAACTTTTAGTTCAAATTTTCCTTCCAATGTGTACCATAATCCATAATCCTCTATTTTCTTCAAGTATCTCAAGATTGTCTTTATAGAAACCATATGTGAATCTTTAGGATTGGTAGAAAATCATTCCATAATCCCCACTACATGTGCAATATCAGGCCTACTATGTACAACATACATCAGTTTACCAATCATAGATTGGTATACAGTCTAATTTACCCCAGTAGATTCATCATCCTTTGTCAATTTGTAGCCAGTTACCATTAGGGTTCCCATAGGTTTAGCATCTTCCATGCCAAAAGTTTTCAATACTTCTTTAATGTATTTTGATTGAGTGATGAAAATCCCATCTTTCTGTTGTATAATCTGCAAACCTAGAAAGAATTTAATCTCTCCAAACATAGACATCTCAAATTCCTTTCTCATTTGATAAAAAAAAGATTTGCAAATCTGATCTTGTCCACCAAAGATTATATCATCAACAAATATTGCAGCAATCAAAATGTTATCATCAGAATCTCCTTTCATATACATATTACTATTTTCACTAGTTCTTACAAAGCCAATACTGATAAGATAAGCATGTAGTATTTCATACCATGCCCTTGGTGCTTGATTTAGTCCATATAAAGCTTTTTGTAGTATACATACCATGTCTTTCTAATTCAGATCAACAAACCCTTCAGGTTGTTCTATGTAGACCTCCTCCTCAAGAATTCCATTCAAAAATGTTGATTTCACATCCATTTGATATATCTTAAATCCCTTATGTGTAGCATAGACAAGCAATATTTAAACTCCTTCCAATCTAGCAACAGGTGAAAAGGTTTCACCATAATCAATACCTTCTTCTTGTGCATATCCTTTGCAAACAAGTCTTGCCTTATTCCTTGTAACTTCTCCATTCTCATTCAACTTATTCCTAAAAATCCACTTAGTACCAATAACATTTTTATCTTTCAGTCTAGGCACTAAGGTCCATGTCTTATTCTTTTCAATTTGTTCAATCTCCTCATTCATAGCATTTATCCATTCCTCATTTGTAAGAGCATCCCTAACATTCTTTGATTCAAACTCACAAACTAAGCATGTGTTATGTCTTAACTTACTTCTAGTCAGCATGCCAACTTTCTTATCTCTAATGATTTGGTTCTTAGGATGGTGTCTTCTGAAAAATCTTGCTAGCACTTGATCTCTCCTTTGTTCTTCATTATGTTCAGGTACAATTTCTTGCTCGGTAGCTTCTTCCTGATTCTCAGTTTCCATTTGCTAATTCTCGACATTTTCTTGATGCTCAGTAGAATTAGCCTGTGGCTTCGGTAGATACTCTGGATCTTCAACATAAGTGAACCTACCATAGTCTTCGGGCTCCTTCAATCTTTCTACATCATTCTTGTCAGTAAACTCATCAACTTTTACATTAGCACTTTCTATCATCTTATTAGTAACTTTGTTCAGACATTTATAAGCTTTACTCTTAGTAGAATATCCTAAGAATATTCCTTCATCACCTTTAGAGTCAAATTTTCCATTCCTATCATCTTTTAGAATAGAACACTTTCTACCAAAGATTCTGAAATAACTTACACTCAGTGTGTATCCAAACCATAACTCATAGGGTGTCTTTTTTGTGTCTTTCTTTAGTTGAACTCGGTTCAGGACATATACAGTTGTGCTAACTGCCTCTCTCCAGTACATTTGTGCAACATTTTTTTCAATCATCAATGTTCTAGCACAATCAACAATAGATTTGTTTCTCCTTTCAGCAATTCCATTCTACTATGGTGTTCTAGGTGCAAAAACCTATCTTTTTATACCATGCTCATTACAAAAGTTAGTGAATTCATTAGAAACAAAATCACCTCCTCTATCAAACCTTAAGCATTTCAATTCTTTTCCGGTTTCTTTTTCTACTTTAGCCTTATACCATTCAAACAGTTCGAATGCCTCAAATTTTTCTTTTAAGAACATAACTGTCATCAATCTAGTATAGTCATCAACAAACAAAATAAAGTATCTATCTCCATAGTAGCTCTGAGTTCTCATGGGACCACATAAGTCAGTGTGAACCAACTCCAAAATACCTTTAGATGAGTATTCCTTACTTTTAAAACTAGATTTTTTCATCTTCCCTTTCTGACATTGATGACACATAACATGATCAGGTTTGGTTAGGCTAGGCAATCCCCTAACTTTTCTCTTTTTACTGATCTTAATCATGTTATCAAAATTTACATGACATAACCTCTTATGTCATAACCATGCATCTTCATTTTTCACTACTAAACAAGAAGTCTGAGCATTGTCAAGATAAAATAAATTACTTTTTGATTGTCCTCTTGTTCCAGCAAGCTTTCCATTTTCATCGTAGATTTTTACCTTATTTCTTTCAAATGCCACTCAGTGACCTAAGTTATTAAGTTGTGCCACACTCAAAAAATTATAATTTAGTCCTTTTACATAGTAAGCATTATCACATCTAATTCTATCATTAAACAAAATAGATCCTTTTCCTTTAACCATACAAGGTGTATCATTTCCCATTTTCATTGATCCTCCATTATAATGCTCAAGATGATCAAACTTGTCTTAATCATCAGTCATGTGATGTGTACAGCCACTATCAATGATCCAAGTATCATTTTTACTAACCTTAGAAATGAGTGTTGTTTCTACATACCTTTCCTCCTCTTCAGAATCATCTTTCATTGCAACAAACACTACCTCTATATCATCATCAATGTCGGTGTCGGTGTCATCTTCTTCAACAACATAGCATACCGTTTTGCCCTTATCTTTGTGATCTCAATTGTCTCTTTTGTAGTTGTAATACCCCAAAAATGGGCTATAGGTTTATTAATTTCCTACATCTTCAAATCAAATGAAATCAACATCAAAGTCCTAACCTAAGGCACATCTGCACATCAGTTTATCAAAAATTGATTATCTTAATTCTGCATTAGAGAATATTCCTATTTATCCTAATTATTTTTAATTAAATATTATTTGGTGATAAATGTCATTATTTATCCTAAAATTTGATTAATTGAATATTCTGAATATTTAATTAATTAAGTTTAATTCTGCCACTTAATTGTTTAATTACATTTATTCCTAAATTATATTATTTAATTTTGACAATAAATCAAAAATCTTATAAATAATCAGTTGAATTCTTATTTAATTGATTAAACTCAAGTTGTCAATATTTAATAATATAGTTTTTGAATATCAGTTTGATTAAATAACTGATTAACCCATAAATTAGTTATTTTAATTCAAAAATCAATTAAGTTGAAGATAAATCACTTTATTTATTTATTTAATTCATAATTATCTATGCACATTCAAAGAGTAGTTAAACTTTAAAACAAAAAATCAATTCAAGTTGTTATCTTTTTGAAACTCAACATCTATTTTGAGTTGAAAGCTGATCTAAACTTCTGATTTGAGTCAAAAAGTTATTTTTGCATGATTTTGTGAGTTAATTAATTATGATTTCTTGTTAACTCAAGAATCAACCTGAGTTTATCAAGAGTGATTTATGGATTTTCTCAATGCATTCTCAAGCCCTAGATTTCTATAAAATAAAGGCTCATCTCTTCACAAATTATCTCTCAAATTTGCATAATTACTCTGGCAAAATTGCATACGAAGAATCAAGCTTTTGCGAATAGGCGACTTTGTGAGATCATTCATAGTTCCTCATAGCTTTGCATAGTTTTTCATATCAATTCATATCATTGTTAGAATAATCTGTATATCATTTCAATTCAATTCTATATTAGATTCATACATTTTTTCATCTTATTGCATTCAAAATCCAAAAAAATAGATTAATCTGTATTCATTCTACATTCATCTTTTAGCATTAAATCCTTCATTTAGGTGTTGCATTATCACTGATCTCGGTCTAATTTGAGAATACCATACTCACACCTACTAGAAGGCAGTAAATTGCCTAATTAGCTTAGTTTCATTTAGTTACAAATTTCTTTGATTTTGCTAACCTCTAATGTTTTACTAAAGTGTTGTGTCCATAGCTAGGTACAATTTTCACACACACATTTTTGGCACCCACTGTGGGACCCTGAAACGGGTTTCCATTTCATTTCTAACAATTTATATCAATTTTCTATCATTTTTAGGCCAAAACTATGATCTTTATTTTCTATCTGTACATTTTTCGTATGAGTTTTGTCAGAAATTCATACCGGGACCCTCTGACTATCGTACGATAGTTGGTATTTTTGAGACTCGTATCAGTTCTTATACATTGTCATTTGGAGTTTACTTTGTCATGTGCGTAGAGACCCACTGTTGTATCAGGTCTGGATTGTCGTACGGGAGGTAACTGATTGTCGTACGAGTTTTGGCATCAGAATTCAATTGTCATTTCAAATTTTTAGGAAGTTTTCCAAATTTGATTTTTGGATTTGGACTAACAGCCAGCCCTAACAATTGAGATATTCTATTTTTGATTGGTACTTGCTGATTCTAATTGGGAAAGTGTAGAAAAAATTGCAAAATGGGTAAAAATCTACTAAGCCTGTTGCGAGGAACTCGGGTATTCTGTTGCATCTAATAACACTTCATTTTGGGATATAAAAATGAACTCTCATGTGTCAAGCTTGTGTGACTTTTCCTGCTTTCATATCACAGACTTCAGTTTTGGGCTATAAAATGAATATAGATTTTCTTTTTGGATATCTGTTACACATAGTAAATAGGCCCTATGAACACTATTTACGGATGATCTTAAGAGAGTGGGCTTCATTCGCTTATTTTTCATGTGAAGCTCTTCTTGACGATAGATCCCCTTGTAGGTAGGGAGGTTACTGTGATTATCTCATGTTCTAATTGGTTTGGTCCTCAACTTTGATCTGTACGTTCTCTCTTGGTCCCTCTTAGAGAGCTCGGTAGACATCATTGTTGACATTACAAGCCTTGGTGAGGTGATTTCAATCTTAGCATGTCAAATTAATATGTTTGTTGCATTTGGGTAAAAGTGATAAGGCTGGAGGATTATTCTCTACTCCCTTTTTGGGTAGTATCAGAAACTCAAATCGTTGGATCTAGACCAAGTCCCCATGTGGTATCTTTTGTGAGTCACCTTTAGAGAGGGTTAACCGTAGTGGACATTCCCTTTATTGGGTCAACAACATAGATGAAACCTCAAGCAGTAATAGCCATTTTCATCATGGTAGCAACAACCGCTATATAAATGTCTCTGTGGAAGAAATCTCCACAAGTGTGGTCTCTTGTTGGGCTGTCAGATCTCCCTAGAAGCTCCTGATTGATTAAATTCTTGAACTGTGTCAAAACCCCAATGCACCTAGATTAGAGTTCGCCCTCTTGAGATCATAAAATTTGTAGAGTCAGACCATTACTAAACACCTTAGCAAGGCCAATTTTTCATTTTCTAGGACTATGTGCGTTATTGAAAAACTTTTTGAGAACATACACAAGTAGCATTCCTAGAGATTAGCATAATAAGTCACTATTGCTTGTTCATGTGCAAGGTTGCTTTTTCCCTTGTTCATTGTTTTGAGATGATTGATTTCTTCCCGTTTCTTTTTGTTCTACATGTTTTCTATCTACTTGGTCCTTTGAAAATGAATAATCCCAAACTGTTACATGAATCTGCAAACCTGGACAAAGAAAATTTACAAACAAACTAATTCTAAAAATTGAAAATTTGTAAAATCTGAAGCAAAATTCCTTTCTAGAGTCCAAAATTCATCCCATAGTCTTAGAAAGTCATACAAGTTTTTCCAAAAGTCACATCAGAACCCCCAGATTTTTGTATGGGAGCTTGCATATTGTTGTATGAGTTTTGTCAGGAAAAGTCAAAGAAAACCAAACCCTGGTGTCAACCATTGTACGATTCTTGTCAATTTTCATGCTAGAGCTTACCCAGACTCGTACAAGCCTGGAGAAACTTGTATGAGAATTTTGAAAAATTGCCAAAAACTTGCCAAAATTGCCAAAAATCCAAATTTTACAGCCTACTTCCAGATTCTGTCAAAAAATCATTATGTCGAGAACATAGCAGAAACTAGAAAGAATCTAATTATTTTCCCAAAAGTGGTATCTTGAGTCTGATCTAGCCTTCTAATCTATCGATTTGAATCCCTTTTTGCATCTTGTGTTGAAACCTTGTCAATCATCTTCAATTCCATCTTCATAAAAAATGGCTAAGTGTTACGAACTCGTGTTTGCCATCTTTTGGGCATCTACCCATACTACTAGGGCATAGTATCCTTCATTTATGTCCAATCTAATCTTTAATCAATCCAATCTTAACAAGGTTGCATCATTTGATCTTCTTGAATCAAGTCATTCTTCAGTTGTCTTAATCTTGCTCTTTTGCTTCACCCAAGGTTAATGGTGGAAACTAGAGCTTCATTACAGCAAAAAAAAGGAGAAAAACCCAAATTCTCTTTAGCCATATCTTCTATGATTTTTGAGACATTTCATCAACCCTATGACACAAATCTCTTTGGAGAAGATGCTCTTGGCAATCTTTTCTTGAAAGGTGGTTACATCACCCTTCCTACATCGATTCACATAGGTCATCAACTAACCCCACCTAAATCAATTCCCAACAGTCCTCACAATAGCACCATGTCTCAAGGTGGAGCAAACCAAGGCTCCCAGAACACCAATCTCAACATGGTGTAGATCAAGAAGCCACACCTTCCGAGATTTCCCAAAATCAAAATGATGATAACTTCAAGAAAATGATGAGGCATTTCTTGCGTGAAGAGAAAGAAGCATACTTTCTAGAGTTAGCTCAACAAGGAGCTAAATTTCCTCCCAACTTTAATGTCGAAGATATCATTACTCAAGAGGAAGAAACTCCTATACTGGCTATGATGAAGCAGATGCATGCCATGAAAGTCAAGCTCAATAAACTCAAAAAGAGAAGGAACCTAAAGAGTTCTCCATGGAGGCTCTATGTCCTTTTCCATTTGATAAAGACTTCTACATGCCACCATTCCCGAAGAGAGTGGAAATGCCCAAATATGAAAAATACGATGGAAACTCTGATCCCCAAGATCATGTCAGAGAATTATGTACTGAATCCATGGAGTTCATGCATGAACCAAACTACCTAATGTGTCTTTTCCCTCGATCTCTGGGAGGAGTAGCCATTCATTGGTTCTCAAAAATGCGTCCAACAATCAAAACTTTTGAGGACTTAATCAAGCTATTCTATCAACAATACTCCTATAACATCAAACATCCAATCACCATAATTGACATTTGTAATCTGAAACAATACCCAGGAGAACCATTCCTAACTTTCCTCAAATGATGGAGGAAGAAGTTTTCTCTATATGCTAGACCCATTCCAGAAATAGAGAAGCTGGAAATTTTCATCAACAATCTTGTTCCAAAAATCAACTACCCTTTACAAATGCAAGATCACACATCATTTGATAATATGGTAGATAATGCAATCAAAATTGAGAAAGTTATTGTGAAAAAGGGAGACATATCACTCCAAAAAGAGAAGTATAAATCTAGATCTAGTTCCAAAGACATGAACAAAAATTGGAACAAGAATAAAGGCATTGTCACGGATGGCATTGTTGACAATGTCTGTAGCCCATCTAAGGCACCCACTTTAAATCTCAATGTTCGTACCCAAGTCATCAAAGCTTCAAAAATAAAAGTGATAGAATCAAACAAGAAGCCATCTGACTAAAAACCTTGGGCTACAGATCCTAAATGCAAGTTTACTCCTCTTGGAGAATCTTTAGAGTCTTCCATGAAAACTCTGTTGGCCAAAAAAATCATCACATTGCCTGAGATTCGACCATTTGATCTTGAATCTAAACCCAAATGGTGGAAAGAGACCAATTTATGTGATTTCCATTGAAATAAGGGTCATAAAACTAATAACTGCATATGCTTGAAGCATCTCATACAAGACAAAATTGATAATGGAGAAATTATAATTGATAATCATAAAAGCAATAATGATCATACAGCATTCATGGAACCATTTATGAAACATGGTCAAGGAGATTCATCTTCTCAGCCTAACATGGGTGCTAAAGTCAATTATGCTTACTCTGGGAACAATGCTATCATAAACATGGTGGAACCTTGCTAATCTGAACATTGCAATCTTATTACCATTGTACAAAAAGATAGAGACAATCAATCAGCAAATGCAGTTACTCGATCACAAGCTCAGGCACATCTACAAGGACAAATCTTACATTCATCAAATGTCCCTAAGATGCCTTTCAATCTTTCATCTACTTCTAAATAGAGGGCTGCCTCTAAATCATAAAATTATAAAGATACAAGACCAACATCATACAGTATTGTCCAACAACTCCAACATACCAATGCAAAAATATCAATGTTTGAGTTTCTTCGAATATCTTTGACTCATAGAGCCATCCTAGACAAAGCTCTACTCAGATCCAATGTTCCTAACAACCTTGATTTAGATAGATTCTAGACTATGGTTGGTCATTTGATGTCACCCCATTATATCTCCTTTTCAGAAAAAGATGATAACTCCTTAAGTCATCTGCATAACCAGCCCTTGCACATTGAAGTCTTAATCCAAAACCATCGTGTCAAACATGTGTTGATAGATGGAGGCGCTAGTCTCAACATTTGTTCTTACAGTTTGATCACACAACTGGGATTATCAAAAGCTTCCATTGATCCTAAAAAGAAGATAACTATCAAGGCATATGATGAACAAGAAATATCTTCCAAAGGAAGAATTGTCTTACCTATCAAAACAGGTCCAGTTATCAGAGATATCACATGTCAAGTCCTTGACCTACCTTTGGCTTACAACATTCTTCTAGGGAGACCCTGGATACATGAAATGTGAGCTATTCCTCCCACATACCATCAATGCATGAAATTTCCTTATGAAGGAGTAGAAGTAACCATTCCAGCTGACATATCTACAACTTGCAATGCATTGAAAGAAAGTGTTGACAAACTTGGTCCTAATAACAAAGAATCTTCCACTAAGCAAATAGATATTGCATCTACATCCAAGATGGAAGACATTGCACAAGAGGTCAAAATCAAAGACAAGGGTATGGGAGAATACAAAATGGAACCAGTTTTATCTCTCACCTCTCTCCCATTGTCCCCAAAATCTTATGGACAACCTTTAGACAAAGTGAAACCTAATGCTAAAGAGTCCCAGGTCATATTCAATGGAAGCTTTGTCACAAAGAAAGTATCAAAACAAGAGTTTGAGGAAAAAGAATTCATGCTTGCATGGTTATACAAGGATGAATCCAAATCCCAATCAGTCCATAAATGTGACTCCACTTCAAACAAAATTTTGTAGAAGTCATATGGACCAGGCAACAAATTGATCACAAAAATGGGATACACTAGAAAAGGACCTCTAGGACTACAAGGAAAAGGTCTTATATCACCTCTTGACCAATGTGGCCAAACAAACAAGAATACAATAGGTCTAGGATATCAAAAGAATCCTTTTTATCTTAGCAACAACTCTCCACATGTCTTAGAATGGATTGAACCATCAGCAATAATTCAATTAAAGGAAGAAACACAACAATTTGACAGTGATGATTCAAACACCACTAATGAGCTCATTCCTTATGAGCATTTGCCTAAAGAAATACTAGACCTCCTTAAAGATGAAGAGAAACCTAAAGAGAATATCAATGTAGTAGAAACACAAGAACCTACTACTGAAATCAAACAAGAGGAATCAATTGAAACTATCCAAATAGTTAAACAATTGGAACAACATAGAAATTCTAAGATAGACTCTCATGAGTATGAATTCAAATTAGAATCAGAGGGTAACCCTTCTTGGGGTATCCATCCTGACTTTACACATGTTCTTAGATTTCCTAGAGGCATAGATGAGGAATCAAATGACTATGAATGGGGAGTCATTCCAGAGGAAGATGAGCTTATTACATAAAAACATATTGATGTTATTCACCAATATTCCCCTAAACCTAATGTGAGTCTAGAGCGAAATGATGAACTTAGCGAGTCTGATCCACCTATGGCCAAAGTAGACTCCCACAATGGTGGAAAGAAACCAATTTCTATGATTTTCATCAAAATAAGGGTCATAAAACCAATAACTACATATGCTTGAAGCATCTCATACAAGACAAAATTGATAATGGAGAAACTATAATTGACAATCATAAAAGCAATAATGATCATACAACATTCATGGAACCATTTCTGAAACATGGTCAAGGAGATTCATCTTCTCAGCCTAACATGGGTGCTAAAGTCAATTATGCTTACTTTGGGAACAATGTTGTCATGAACATGGTGGAACCTTGCTTATCTAAACATTGCAATGTTATTACCATTGTATGAAAAGATAGAGATAATCAATCAGTAAATGTAGTTACTTGATCACAAGCTCAGGCACATCTACAAGGACATATCTCAGATTCATCAAATATCCCTAAGATGTCTTTCAATCTTTCATCTGCTTCTAAATAGAGGGCTGCCTCTAAATCATCAAATTATAAAGACACAAGACCAACCTCATCTAGTATTGTCCAACAACTCTAGCATACCAATGCAAAAATATCAATGTTTGAGTTGCTTCAGATATCTCTAGCTCATAGAGCCATCCTGGACAAAGCTCTACTCAGATCCAATGTTCCTGACAACCTTGATTTAGATAGATTCCAGACTATGGTTGGTCATCTAACATCTCCCCAATATATCTCTTTTTCAGAGGAAGATGATAACTCATTAATTCATCTGCATAACCAGCCCTTGCACATTGAAGTCTTAATCCAAAACCATCATGTCCAACATGTGTTGATAGATGGAGGCATTGGTCTCAACATTTGTTCTTATAGCTTGATCACACAACTGGGATTATTAGAAGCTGCCATTGATCTTAAAAAGAAGATAACTATCAAGGCATATGATGAACAAGAAAGATCTTCCAAAGGAAGAATTGTCTTACCTATCAAAACAGGTCTAGTTATCAGAGATATCACATGTCAAGTCCTTGATCTACCTTTTTCTTACAACATTCTTCTAGGGAGACCCTAGATACATGAAATGTGAGCTATTCCTTCCACATACCATTAATGCATGAAATTTCCATATGAAGGAGTAGAATTAACCATTCCAACTAACATATCTACAACTTGAAATGCATTGAAAGAAAGTGTTGACAAACTTGTTCCTAATAACAGAGAATCTTCCACTAAGCAAATAGATATTGCATCTACATCCAAGATGGAAGACATTGCACAAGAGGTCAAAATCAAAGACAAGGGTATGGGAGAATACCCAATGGAACCAGTTTTATCTCTCACCTCTCTCCCATTGTCCCCAAAATCTTATAGACAACCTTCAGACAAAGTGAAACCCAATGCTAAGGAGTCCCAAGTCATATTCAATGGAAGCTTTGTCATAGAGAAAGTATCTAAAAAAGAGTTTGAGGAAGAAGAAGTTGTGCTTGCATGGCTATACAAGGATGAATCTAAATCCCAATCAGTCCAGAAATGTGACTCCACTTCAAACAAAATTCCTCAGAATTCATATGGACCAAGTGATAAATTGATCACAAAAAATGGGATACACTGGAAAAGGACCTCTAGGACTACAAGGAAAAGGTCTTATATCACCTCTTGACCACCGTGGCCAAAAAAACAAGAATACAACAGGTCTAGGATATCAAAAGAAGCCTTTTTATCTTAGCAACAACTCTCCACATGTCTCAGAATAGATTGAACCATCAGTAGCAATTCAATTAAAGGAATAAACACAACAATCTGACAGTGATGATTCAGACACCACTGATGAGCTCATTCCTTATGAGCGTTTGCCTAAAGAAATACTAGACCTCCTTAAAGATGAAGAGAAACCTAAAGAGAATATCAATGTAGTAGAAACACAAGAACCTACTACTGAAATCAAACAAGAGGAATCAATTGAAACTATCCAAATAGTTAAACAATTGGAACAACATAGCAATTCTGAGATAGACTCTCATGAGTATGAATTCAAATTAGAATCAGAGGGTAACCCTTCTTGGGGTATCCATCCTGATTTACACATGTTCTTAGATTTCCTAGAGGCATAGATGAGGAATCAAATGACTATGAATGGGGAGTCATTCCAGAGGAAGATGAGCTTATCATATAAAAAAATATTGATGTTATTCACAAATATGCCCCTAAACCCAATGTGATTCTAGAGCGAAATGATGAACTTAGCGTGTCTGATCCACCTATGGCCGAAGTAGAATCCCACAATGACATTGAGCCTATTCATGAATTGAACATTCTAAGTTGTAATATCACCTTTGAACTCAAGAGTCAGGTTGGGACCAATGATGACATATCCATATCCATAAACACCATTTACCAATCCTTCCCCACTTTGACTATCCAATATCCTGAACTTCTTGACCAAACCTCCATGAATCTGAGCCAAGGTATCTATTATTTTCCAAATGACTATGCCCTTTCTTGCTACCTCAATGTAGTGGAGCCTATGATGACTTCCATCAGTGAACTGAGCGTTAGCATGATGGAGTCAAACATCAAGTATCTTAGTCAAAATAATAAGAATAAAAAGAAAAAGAAAAAGAGTTTTGAGGGTGAAAACCACTTTGTGGGAGTCTTAGAACCTACAAAGGTAAAAATAAAAGACGTATCCAAAGGTGAAAACCTCTCTGAGGCACCTAAGGATGATATATTTGATGTCCTTTTGAGTCATTTATAGGAAAAATATCTAGTACTGATTGAGCCCACTCAATCTATCAACTTGGGTACAGTAGAGGAACCATAGTTGATCCATGTAGCACAATCCTTATTAGAAGAAGAAAAGAAAACATTTACTACATTCCTAACAAAGAAGAAGATCAATTTTGCATGGAAATATTCAGATATGCCTGGATTAGATTCTGATCTTATAATGCACCATTTATCTATAGCTCTAGGAGTCAAACCTGTTAAGCAAAAATTGAGAAAGATGCATCCACATGTTGCACTCTTGGTCAAAGCTGAATTAGAAAAACTATTGAAAGTCAGATTTATCTGAGTTATTGATTATGCAGAATGGATATCTAACATTGTTCTAGTATCAAAACCAAAAAAATTTATAAGAGTATGCACAGATTTTAGAGATGTAAACAAGGCATACCCTAAGGATGATTTTCCATTACCAAATATTGATATGATAATGGACATGACTACGAGCTTTGAGATGTATTCTTTAATGGATGGTTTCTCTGGATATAACCAAATCAAAATTTCTCCAGAAGATCAAGAGAAAATTGCTTTCACATGTGCATGGGGTACTTTATGTTGGAATGTCATGCCATTTGGTCTCAAAAATGCAGGTGCTACATATCAACACGCCATGACATCTATTTTCCATGACATGATGCATTGAACTGTGGATGATTATGTTGATGACACCTTGGCTAAATCAATGATAAGATCTGAACATTTGAGTGACTTGAGAAAAATAATGGATAGAATGGAGAAGTTTAGTCTTAGACTGAACCCTAAAAAGTGTGCTTTTGGTGTCACTTCTAGAAAGCTCTTAGGTTACATTGTTTCAAAGAAAGGAATTGAATTAGATCTAGCAAAGGTCAAAGCTATCATGGAGATGCAACCTCCTAAAAATATCAGTCCAATGAGAACTCTACAAGGGAGAGTGCAATCTATTAGACATTTCATATCTCAGCTAGCAAACATATCACAACCTTTCACAAAGACATTACATAAAGGTGTGACTTTTGCATGGAATGAGGAATGTGAAAAGAAATTTAATCATATTAAGAAATATATATCAAATCCTCTTATTTTAATGCCTCCCATTCAAGGGAAGCCATTGATCTTATATGTGTCTATCATAGATACATCATCATGAGCATTATTAGCACAACATGATGACAACATGAAAGAGAGAGCTATATAATACATCAGTAGAACATTGGTAGCATATGAAAAGAACTATTCAATTATTGAGAAAGCTTGTCTAGCTGTGATATTTGTATCACAGAAACTGAGACATTACATGTTGGCTCATACCACACAATTGGTAGCTAAGATAGATCCATTGAAATACTTATTGAGCAAAGCTACCCTCATGGGTAGATTAGCTAAATGGGTGATGCTATTAAGTGAATTTGACATTGAATATGTTGAAATAAAAACTATCAAGGGCCAAGTCATTGCTGATCAATTGGCTAACGCACCCTTGTTTGATGATACACCAATGCAAATGGAATTCCCAGATTCCTCTATCATGAATCTTTCTTCTAGAGCATGGAAGTTAATCTTTGATGGCTCCTATACATAGAATGGATCTAGAGTAGGCATATTATTCCTAACACCACAAGGTTACTCAATACCTAAAGCATTCAAAATAAAGTTTCCATCCACAAATAATATTGTTGAATATGAAGCCCTTCTTAATGGCATGAAGATATAAATTGAGTGGCGAGTGATAGTGTTACATGTTCATGGGGACTCACAGCTAGTTATCCATCAAGTCAATGATGTATACCAAATGAAGGATGAAAATTTAGTTCCATAAAAATGCATGGTAGATGATCTAAAGAAATATTTCATATCTAACACATTTGAGAAAATTCCTAGATTGGAGAACAAATCTGCTCATGCTATGGCAATGCTATCTACTTTATTACAGTAGCCCGAACATGAGCTATGCTACGAGTTCCTGGTGGAAGCACTATCTTATCCTACATATGATTTCCCCAAAACCTACATGATCTGCACTATTGTTGGTCATGATTCATCCAAATACAAAAATATTTTCTCTTATCTCCAAGACCAAATCATTCCAGATACCTTCAACCACCATGAGAAATTATACCTTATCTACAATGCATCCCGGTATGTCATCATTGGTAATGATCTATACAAATGAGGTCTAGATGGTACACTCCTTATATGTTTAGAATGGGAAGATTCTCAATGTGCATTAGAAGAAGTCCATGAGGGTATATGTGGATCACATTCTAATGGTTTAACACTAGCTCGAAAACTTATTAGGGTTGGGTACTATTGGCCTAAAATGGAAAAAGATGCAATCAAGTTTGCTAAGAACTGTCAAAAGTGTCAAGTACATGGGAACTTAATTCATGCAATAGGGAGAGATCTAATTCCCAATACTACACAATGGCCTTTTCAATGATGGGTATTTGATCTTATAGGAGCCATACATCCTCATTATTCTAATGGACATCCCCATATTATTACAGCTAAAGACTATTTCACAAAATGGGTAGAAGCATTCCCTTTGACTCAAGCAACCAAAAAGCAAATTTCCATGTTCATTCAGAACTACATCATATGTTGGTATGGAATCCCACATTCAATAGTCACAGATAATGGTGGCCAATTCAAGAATAGAGACTTAGATGATCTATGTGCCAAATTCAAGATTACACAACATTGATCATCAATCTACTATCCTCAAGAGAATGGACAAGTAGAGGCTTCAAACAAGAATATGTTGAAAATTCTACACCGTATAGTTAATAAAATAGGAAGAGACTGGCATCTCATGATCAATCCAGCTCTCTGGGCCTACAGAACAAGTATTAGAATGCCCACTGGGGATACACTTTTTGCTTTAGTTTATGGGTCTGAAGTGGTATTGCCTATTGAGGTTGAAATCCCATCACTAAGAATCAGAATGCATGGTCTAGTAACTGATGATGACTACAGAGTGTCTAGGTTGCAAGAACTTGAACTACTAGATGAGCACCGACAAGAAGCATATGATCATCTCAGAGTATATCAGAAAAGAATGTCTAGAGGCTACAACAAGAAAGTCAGACACAGAGAATTTCAGGTTGGCAATCTAGTCTTGAGAGAGAATCCTAAAAATCAATCACATAGAGAGCACAAGGGGAAGTTTGAACCCAACTGGCTGGGTCCCTTTTTTATCACTACTACTTTTGGCTCTAGAGCCTATCAACTCTTAATGACTGAAGGAGAACAGCTCCGAGAACCAATCAACATTTTGTATCTGAAGAAATTCTAGGCCTAAGGCATTCAGTCTTTTCAAAATGTGTTGAAAAAATTATAAAAATTGGAAAAAGTCTTGAAAAAATGAACATCTTGGTCAAAACCTTGCAATAGGCACCTTGATGATTCACAAAAAAATCAAAAAATGAAAAATACAAAAAAATGAGAAAAAGAAAAAGTGCCTTAGTGAAAACCTGGAAATAGACACCTTGGTAGAAAAAATAGAATCTCTACCAAGATGGTGAAAACCTAGAAAATGGGTGCCACTTGTTTCAAAATGCTCCATCTATCAGCACAGTCTTGGTCTTCCCCAGCTTTCAGTCTAGCTTTAGTTTTTACATATCTCTTGGTTTGTTTTCGTATTCCTATTTTTAATAAAGTCGGTCTGTATACCAATCAGAAGTCTGTATCCTATCAATGCTTCAAACTTGGGGGCAATCAATGTCATATCCTATGGTCTCCAATATACCTTAGATGAGTCATATCTAGTCAGATTCCTTTGAAGCTACATCCAAGCCAGTTGGTCTGTCTCCTTACCATAAAGGATTTTGCAATCAAACACAAACAAACATCAAAACAAATGAAAACAATCTATGCTTCACAATTCTTTTATCTCCTTGTATGCTTATTGATTCACATTGAGATTTTTGCATATTATGTTCCCTCGAGCTCTTCGATGATGTCCTTTATCAAATTTAGAGATTGATGACTAGGGGCATAATCTTTTCTTTATTTTCTTCTTTGAGTGAAAATCTAACTTTGGAAATTCTAGATTGAAATGGTGTCCATCTGTAAGAGCCTCCATCACGTATTGGATGGCCATGAGTACCTCGACCATTGATGCCTAGATAATTCAAGGAATTTTGATCTAACTATTGTCTTTTTTAGTGAATTCTTACTCCTACTGTGAAACATGATCTTTCCTAAGGATGTGAACGATAAAGGGTCACTACGGGTAATTCACAATGGATTCAGAATGATCTCTTGATTACTTGATGTGTTTCAACCACAAGGCATATTTAGGTCATCATGACATCTATGTTTTGATGCTTATACAAATTGCTATATCAAAATAGACATGATATTCAAGTCATCCTAGTGTTTGTGCCTTGGTGCTTATATCTAATCTGACATTCCGAAAAAAAAATCAATATTCATATGTCTATGGTTGTATACCTAGTAGGCGTTGTATTGATTTTTGTGCATACAAATCAATATTCATATATTCATAGTTTCCTAAGCTAGTGGATTTTGTATTGATTTATCTGGTTACCTAATAAAAATTCAATGATGAAAATGACCGACACATGATCAGTGACTAAGTCCTATTTCCTAGGTTTGCATTTCATTCTGCATGTCATTTTTGCACTTTGCATGATTGTGTGATCTCACAATTGCTAAATAAACTTGAATGCTTAAATGATTCTTCAAACAGTGCTAGACATCTTACAAGAGCTGAATCTCAACTGAAGGTTTCTTCATAGAACTGCAAGCAGTCACCATCCTGGGTTAGACATCCTTTTTGACAAATGACTGAGTACTTATCTTCATCAATACCTACAAAATATATCATGTGTATCGCTGCATTTACATATCATATTCATCCCATTACATTGCATTTCATTACATACATGTACATTTATCATTGCATAGCATAATCAAACTCATACATTGTCATACATTTTCCATTTATCAATTACATTTGCATATATCCATACATTTGACATAAATAATTGCATTGCATATTACATACATTCTACACTACCCATTAGCATTTACATCACATGATATCATCATAAATCAAATCGACAAGTACAAATGAAGTCATAAACAAAAACCTCGATCTCATATATATCATATAACCAAAATAGTCAGGGGTGCACTATTGGCACAAGGTACAAATGAATGCGCTCATGTGAGCTATCAGATCATAACAATAAATATGAAAAAAATGACAAAAATGATCAAAAAACTATGACAGATCAGCTGTCTGCCTAATCCTCTACATCTGGTGGGGGTGGTGGTGGTGCATCTGGTATTGCCTCGGCTCATGGTGCTCTTGCTCCCTCTAAAGCAATCATGTACTGAGAGTATGTGGGTACTCTCTATGTAGCAGGAACTACAAAATAGTAGGTAGAGACATAATAAGCACTATGTGTAATTTGATAAGTAACCTCTGCCTATAATCGCCTGTTCTCCTCCCGGAGCTCAACACGCTACCTCTCAGAATCCTTGAGATGTGTCTCAAGTCTAGCACTTTGCAGTCTCAGGTCTATGATTTGTAATCTAAGCCACCTAATAACCTCCTGAGGAGTCTAAATCAATCCCGAATCAACATCTGTAGTAGGCATATCAGTGTCCTCACCTAGCTGATCAGTAGCCTCTGCCCTACGCACCTTGTGGCATCTCACCTCATCTCCTAGATCAAACTATGTATCTACCTATATAGGATCACTACCAGCACCTACATCCTGATGAGCACCTAGTACCTCATAGGCACTAACAATACTACCCAAAGTGCCATGCTCTCCTCTAGTAGATCTCCTCTAGAAAACTCTAGGCCTGCCTGCTGTAGAACTAGAACGGTGAGGTGGTCTCATTTGACTTGTTGGTCTCTATGGTGGGACAACTACTCTAGGCCTCGGAGGTGTAGGCTACGGCATAAGAATCTAAACATCTCAGTGCCTCTGGCCTCAACCCATAGGTACACCTATGACATCTTCCACATCCTCTATAGAATGTATCAACTCAATGGGATCCGAGAACCTATGTATAGGATGCTCCGCCAGCCAAGCAATGAAAGCATCTGTAACTCCAACTCTACAACCTATGGCCTATAATCTCACTCTCTCGCCACATATCTACTATACTCATGTGTACAAAGAGCATAAGACAAGCATGTTGTCCATCTCAATCCCATCTCTCAGACTATCTGTGCATAGGTAGCATGCTCCTGTGGTTCATCCTGTATAAGACCATAATATCTCCAAACCCATGTGATCAGGAAATGCTTAAGGATAGTGGTGGACCTACCAATCAATATCCTACTCTGGTAAAAGAAATTGAACTAAGCATCCGCAGTAGGCCAAGGCTCAACATGTATGTAATGACTGCATATAAAAAAGGTCATGTCATCAAGGAAATGCCTCCAATACTCTGTAATGCCCATGCACACCTATGTGACATATCCAAAATAAACATATATAATGGGCTCCTGCGGCTATCTCTATGACTAAAATACTAGCCTACATATAGGAATGTGCTCCCATGCCCAAATCTGTAGAACTAATGCACTGGAAGCAAAAGATTTTCTCTCCTAATACACTATCTTGTGCATCTCGAAGAATATGTGGGTGAGCATACACTGTCCCTATCCCAACTCAGAAGGAGTAGCCATCAATTGAGCCACCATCAAGGCCCAACCCATCAATAGACCGTTCTGTTGACAGTCGAACATGATGATACCACCTATCATACCTGCTATAATGCACTCAAGTCTATGTGTGTGCCCATATCTCTGCACTAATGAATCCCATGAAATAGACTAAGTCAACTATGTGTCATCGCCAAATACTCTCCTAAAGGAATGAAGACCAAAGTTCCCTGAATTGACATAATCAGGCTGAGGACCATGGAATGGTATCTACAAGTTCCAATAGATATCCTCTGGTGTAACAATAAGCTCTCGAGTAGGCAGGTGGAAAGTCTATGTCTCAAAATGGAATTGCTCTATCAGTGCAGTAAGTAATCTGTGGTTCACTTGAATCTCAGGCAACCATATCAGGTACTTGAACCCACAAGAAGCTAAGTGCACTCTCATAGGATCAAGAAGTGACATGCAGAGTCTTTGAGTGGTTGGGTGTGATGTACGGATATGTACATCAGGGTAGACAACCTACACAGCACAGAAACATGGTATCTTATCAATAACTTGGTCAAAAATCAGGCTATAAGCATAGGAATGGAAAATTTTAATATCTTAGAAGATACATTAAATACTAATGAATCAACCTATGAAATCAAAAAAATAAAAAATTTGACCTAAGGGTGTGAAAAATGCTCTTTGTTTTCCATATGACTTTTCAGACTGGTATCAAAACTTGTACGAGTTTCTACAGGTTGCCATACAACAATCCATGAGTATATGACAAAGCATATGTTCCCATACAACATTTGAGGGACCCGATGAAATGTCGTACAACACATGGGTCCCTCTCATGCAAGTTTCCTATACCTCTGGGATGACACTATAGAAATTTGAAAAGTCATACGAGTCCCAGAGGACTCTCATACGAGTTTCTATGCTACAAAAATTGAAAATTCTAAAAACGTACGAAAATTATTTAAAAATGCTATAAACATGCAAATTTTGAATTCACAGAGAGGCACAAAGGTCCACTTACCGGGTTCCCAGCTGGGGAGGTCACTGGTATCTTCGGCTGCGCTCGAATCTATACGAGGAGATTGGAACTATTGGGTTTGTCATTTTTCTCTCAGAGAGCTTCACAAGTTTCACAAAAGACAAAAATGAATAATAAAATGAAAATGACCTTTTGGCCCTTATATAGGTTTTGACCTAATTTTTCAAAGTGCTCTGTTTTCCACAAAAATTGCTCCCTTGTCTAATTTTGACATTCTTAACCCATTTTCGGGATCAAAATCGAAATCTGAGATCGTTTACTAAGTCAAAATCACGATTTAAAATTTTTGGACCCAGGACGGCTGACTACTTGCATAATCAACCTTTAATCGTCACAGAAATACAAAATTCAACTTAATTTCTTATCTCACATCAAACTATCAAAATTTCAACTTGGTCAACCATGGTCAACTCATGATCAAACCTAGTCAAACTTGGTCTCCAAGACTTCTAAACGATGCAAAACGCATTTCTGGACATGTACAACCAATCCTCAAATCAATTAACATGCTTCTAAACCATTTACCACTGACATTTCTTGTTAGATTTCAATTTTAATCCCGAAGGGGGCATGGTATTGCATATCATTCAAGTCTATAAATCAATCAAATCTTTCTTTCAGTGATCAAGACAACAACCATGTCTAGTTGTTGATTCATCTAAAGACATCATTGCTTGGGGCACATCGCTTGGGGCATATCAGATTCATCGACATCCATATCAATCTAGTATCCTAATCAATCTTGTAAACTGTATCAGCTTTTCGTAACCATCGGTTCATTAGTGTTATTTCCTTGGTTCTTTGTAACTGAAGAGTTCAGATGTGATACCGTTTCAATTCCTTTGGACAATCAGGTCTAGAATCAGGTCACTCACTTCTTCGTAATCATAAGGTTCAGAATCAAGTGTTTTGATACTTTCTCGTAATCACCAATTCATTGTTTCTATAGTTGACATCATCATGATTCTTGGTCAACTAGGACCTGAATCATCTTTTCCAAATCTTTCAATCGATTTCTGTCTCAGAATCGGTTCATCTCTCAAATCAATTTCAAACATCAAGAACATACTAATCTTTGAACCACTACACTTCGCACAGTGATTCAAAGAGGGGCAAAATGTAATACCCCAAAAATGGGCTATAGGTTCATTAATTTCCTACATCTTCAAATCGAATGAAATCGACATCAAAGTCCTATCCTAAGGCACATCTGCACATCAATTTATCAAAAATTGATTATCTTAATTCTGCATCAGAGAATATTCCTTGAATATTCCTATTTATCCTAATTATTTTTAATTAAATATTATTTGGCGATAAATGTCATTATTTATGCTAAAATTTGATTAATTGAATATTCTAAATATTTAATTAATTAAGTTCAATTATGTCGCTTAATTGTTTAATTAGATTTAATTATATTTATTCATAAATTATATTATTTAATTTTGACAATAAATCAAAAATCTTATAAATAATCAGTTGAATTCTTATTTAATTGATTAAACTCAAGTTGTCAATATTTAATAATATAGTTTTTGAATATCAGTTTGATTAAATAATTGATTAACCCATAAATCAACTATCTTAATTCAAAAATTAGTTAAATTGAAGATAAATCACTTTATTTATTTAATTAATTCATAATTATCTATGCACATTCAAAGAGCAGTTAAACTATAAATCAGAAAATCAATTCAAGTTGTTATCTTTTTGAAACTCAACATCTATTTTGAGTTGAAACATTATCTAAACTTCTGATTTGAATCAAAAAGTTGTTTTTGCATGATTTTGTGAGTTAATTAATTCTGATTTCTTGATAACTCAAAAATCAACCTGAGTTTATCAAGAGTGATTTATGGATTTTCTCAATGCATCCTCAAGCCCTGGATTTCTATAAAATCAAGGCTCAACTCTTCACAAATTATCTCTCAAATTTGCACAATTACTCTGGCGAAATTGCATACAAAGAATCAAGCTTTTGCGAATAGGCGACTTTGTGAGATCATTCATAGTTCTTCATAGCTTTGCATAGTTTTTCATATCAATTCATATCATTGTTAGAATAATCTACATATCATTTCCATTCAATTATAGATTAGATTCATACAATTTTTCATCTTATTGCATTCAAAATCCAAAAAAATATATTAATCTGTATTCATTCTACATTCATATTTTAGCATTAAATCTTTCATTAAGGTGTTGCATTGTCACTGATCTCAGTCTAATCTGAGAATACCATACTCACACCTACTAGAAGACAGTAAATCACCTGGTTAGCTTAGTTTCATTTATTTATAGATTTCTTTGATTTTGCTAACCTCTAATATTTTACTGAAGTGTTGTGTTCACAACTAGGTACAATTTTCACACACATAGTAGTGTTGGTAACCTCTATTGTTCCTTATTCCATAGCTTCCATCACCAGATCAGTCTTTGTTTTTATCTTCCTCTTTCCTATTGGGACATCTAGCAGCAAGATGGCCAACTTCTTTACAATTAAAACAAGCTAAAGGTAATTTTCCCTTATATCTACCTTTACCTTCCTGCAGTCTCTAGACCATAAGAGCTTCAAGTTCATCAAGCTCATCATCAATATTAGTTTTACTTTCATTCCTTATATTATGCTTACTACTAGATTTACCAATCTTCAGAGAAGACATAAAATCAGACTCAACACTCGGTACCACACTATTATCAAAATTGTTCAGCTCAAAAGTTGTTAATTTTCCAATCAGGCTATCAAGAGCAAGAGTGCTACTAGGTTCAGACCTCATTTCATGAATAGAAGATGTTCTGATTGCATATGTAGGCAATAAGGTTCTTAGTATCTTACTTACCATTGTATCTTCATCAATGATACCACCAGCTCCTCAGATAGCATTGACTACCTCTTTGATTCAGTTTGTATATTGTGTAATGTTCTCTCCTTCATTTTCATATCATCAAATCTACCTCTCAAGCTTTCAGCTCTGGCTCTCATCACATTTGCATCACCACCATAGACTAGAGAAATTTTATCCCACATTTTCTATGCTATAGTGCAATCCTTGACATCCTCAAATTCAGCATCAGATAGATCAGCAGCAATCTCTATCATAGTAATATTATGTCCATGTTAGTCTCTCAACTGATGAAGAGTCAAAGGTCCAACCATAAGTTGTAAGTAGCCATGGTCAAGTAAATGTAAGGCAGAATCTCTAATTCCAGATATGTGAAGTCTCATCTGGGTTTTCCATATAGTAAAATTGTCCTTGTTCAACTTCAACACTTCCCTCTTATACATCTTTTAATCTTTTTGCTCAAGTCCTTAAAACTTTCTTCCAAGCAACCAATGCGCTCTAATACCAATTGTTAGAATAACTAAGAGGGGGGGTGAATTAGTTAGATTAGTTATCCTACAGTCCCAAATACAAAGATGTACCTTATCAAACAATTCCAACAAATTATGCATCTTAGTAACATAAAATATCAATATGTCTACTCACTTTAACAATTACTAGTAAATAACTAACTGTGATTACCAACCAAATCAATTATGCAGTATCTAAAGTATGATAGTAAAATAATTATCACAAATAACACATAACACAATGATTTAACATGGAAATCATGTTAAGGGAAAAACCACCTAGGATTGGTAACCCAAAATAACTCACTCTTCTGAAGTGAGCTCAGTGAAGAGCCAACCCTGTTAAAGTTTACAAACACACTATTAAGTGTGACCTGGTTAGAGGATTTAACACTAACAGTTAACTTTTGACTAGCATTCACTATGGGGTCAACAAGATAACAATGTACATTCTCTAAATGACATAGGCCAAAATATAAGACTGTTAAGTCCACTTGATTAAGAGATTTTTTGAATCAATGGTTAAACTGATACAGTATGTTTTGATTCAAATACAACTCAATTGCAGATATTCAGATCTATGCTAAGCCCATACAAATCCACTGATCATTAATCAAATTCACTTCTTCAATATTCATCAACTTACTTTCACTCGGTAAATGGTTCTCTGACGCTCGGTTAACTTTGCAGTTTGGTTCTTTCAATAACCAGTCTGATCAAGCATGCATGAATAGTCTTCACGCAATATCTCTGCAATCTTCTTCTTCTGTCATGTTTCAATAATGAAACTCATATCTCTTATATAGATAAGTAAACCATTTTCCTATCAACCATTATATTTTTCTGCTTAATCTCCTTCATCCATTTTGCCTCTTTAACCTTCCTCGGCAGATGTGTCATTAACACATTTCAATCTCATGCTTTAGATCTTCTCCAAATTTTGTCAGTCTTGGATCTCATAAAAAACTTCATCCTTAATCTCAAAATCATAACAATTCCATCTCATAATATTTCAGTCAGTTGTTCTTAGCATTTAATGTTTTCATCCATCGTCGGTTAATATAGAAATGTGTCGATGATAACTAGTTAAACTAGCTCGGTTAATATTGTATGTCGATATACACTGCACTGGCTCAGTTTATACAGAAATATTTAATTACCGACCACATTGACTTGTTCAATTTCAAATCTCTTCTTCAAAATAGATTAATGTAACATGCTCAAGTCAACAATATAAAGCCATAGACTCATCAATAAGTTACCCAATGTTTACCTTATCCTTATCTGTCATATCCATCTTTTACACATGTAGATATCTCAATTCTTCATTCTTTCTTCCTTCAATAGATGTTCAAATGTTTGTAACTAACATGATAAGTACTATCAAGACTAGTTGACATCAATGACAACATATTGACTGATTTAATCATCTTACATATCATTTCAGTACTCGGTGATCTCTAATCATTGTTTCTTTAGTTCATTCAGATATTCAATCAATTGTAGTTCATCAGTCAATTCTCACAATGTATAGGACATCAGGAAAGAAACCAGTGAAGGTAGGGTCTTCCTTTTTCAACTATGCCTCTACCCTTACAATATTTTTCCATGTAAGGCTTCTCTCATCACAAATATCTTGACTGGTCACATTTCTAATAATATCCTCATCTGCCATAGGTTGATTTTGAGGCAGATTGTGATTCCTCATTTCTCTCGATGCTCCTCTAATGAAGTCTTCAGGGCCATACATCCTTGCATTAGTAGAGGGAAATCTGAATTGTCTCATGAATTCATGGATTTGAACCATGACATCTTTACCTATAGATAAATCCCCTATTTGGAACCTCCTTGGTAGAAAGGTTCCCTTATGTCTTTTAGGGCCTAAGTGTTCTCTATCCATCATGATAAGTTACCACAAGAATTCTATTATTCCCAATCTTTTTGGGACATATTTTGGTAGTATGTGTGGAGGTTGAGGGAAAGCATATACTCTCATTATATAATTTTAAAAAAAATAAACATATCACCCCAATTGTGCTTAATTTCATTATCAATTTGAAATGCACTAGGTCTAAGCAATTTTCTAACAAATAAAGGAAATCTATCCCTCACAATACCTAACATGTTCATTATTGGAGACAAAATCACTATAAAAAGAAATGGAATTAGATAAATTGTAACTTCTATCCCATAACCTAGTCCAGGGTAGAAGCAGAATAGTTCCTCTTGCATTCTTGGTCTCATTGATGAACTCTGGGTCGATGTAGCCAATAGTGCAATAGAGGATTAGGTGCATCAGCATGGGGTAGTGATTGAACTTGAAGCTTTTCAAATCAGTCTTTGAATTCATCAACTCAGTGTGCATTACATTGATTATGTGCCCCACATAATCAAACTCCTTATTGGTGTATAGGTCTTGAACATCTATAGCCATAAAATAAATGTCAGGAGTCACTATCAAACCTCCATCTAGTCCAATATATTTGTGTAGACCATAGATGGTATACTAGAAGTAGGGAAATAAAATCTCAATATCAAATGAATCTTCAACCTTCTTTGGCAACAACCCTATCTCTTTCTTTTCTCTAGGAATATGCTTCCTAATAACCCTTATAGTGTAGTAAATTTTTTGGCTATTAAATAGGGCCTCCTCTTCTACTAGGTAAATATCACACTCATAGGTCCCTGTAGGTCAAAAGATTGAATAAAATTCATTATGTCTAACATGCAAAGTATAGACTTGTCCTGCTTGTGGAAAGCTTGTGTCACTAGATTGTATGCTTCAATTAGCACTTTCATGAGGTCTACAGCCAAAAATACCTTAGGTACTATCAACTTTCCCAAGTTCCTATCCCATGGGTTTGAAACAGGAGGGCCTCTCAATCTATTGTTATAGAAATACATGAAGAGATCATACCCACTCATGTTTGGGAAGACAACATCCATGCAATACGTATAAGGGTCCCTTAATTCATAAGCATTGGCTGATTGCAAATTTGAGATTCTAGGAAATAGTTTCATCCATTCTTTAGTATATATGTTTGGCCTCTTTGTTCTTGAATGCACACTCTTTGTTGGTACTTCAACAACCTCAGGATGAGGTAATCCTTATTCATCCATCCTTTATGTATACTAAACCCTAAGCTCATTTTCTACACTTAAAGGTTTCAACTCTCTATTTCTCGTTGACTTTAAAAATTATGGATGCTCTATGAAATGTCTTTAATAAGAAAATCACCACCATGCCAGCTACTCTATTAAAATCTCATCAAGCACACACACATGAAATTACTTTTTTCATAAAAATGTCAATTGTCACTTATAGCATAGATTTGGTAGTGATTCAAGAGCAAATAATTGACATGTCATTTCTTTATCCATTAAGACCCCACAACTTGTCCTTTTTCCTTGTTGTAAAAGGCTCCTGCTATTTCAAACTTAAATTGGCTTGGTTTCAAAGTTATTCTAACGGTTCATCTAACCCTATCTCAACTTTTCTACCTGCAAATCAGGGGCCTTGGCCCTTTGAATTTGAAATTGTAAAACTTTGACACTTGTGAAATCACACAACACCTTTTTGAAACTTCAGGACTATTAAACTGACCAGGAAAGAGAAACCTTGAGATGTTATGAAACAACCTAGCATGACTTGAGATATTATTCTTGAACTTTGTAACTGCCATAAAAAATGGCCAAGAAACCCTAGAAAAGCTCCACAAACCCCTTAAATATTACTATTTTAGCTTCAGAACTAATTCTAAAAAATATTAACTTTGACCATTGAACTTGACAGTGGATACATTCCATTCTTTGGCACTTTCCACGTGGCTCACTTTCAACACTTTTTGAAGTTACGTACGTTGTTATTCAGGACTTCAGAACCCATTACCATCATAACAACTTAACCATTGAGAAGTTACAAAATAGCTAGATGTAACTTCATAACCCATCACCATCATAACAACTTAATCGTTCAGAAGTTATAAAACAACCAAGCATAACTTTGGAACCCATCACAATCATAAAAAAATTAACAGTTGAGAAGTTATGAAACAACCAAACATAACTTTAGAACCCATCACCATCATAACAACTTAACCATTGATAAGTTACAAAATAGCCAGCTATAAGTTTGAAACCCATCACCATCATAACAACTTAATTGTTCAGAAGTTACGAAATAGTCAGGCTTAACTTCGGAACCCATCACCATCAAAACAACTTAACCGTTGAGAAGCTATGAAATAGTCAGGCCTAACTTTAGAACCCAACACCATCATAACAACTCAATCATTGAGAAGTTACAAAACAACCAAGCATAACATCGGAACCTAACACCATCATAACAACTTAACTATTGAGAAGTTACAAAATAGCCACGCGTAACGTCAGAACATTTCTAACGGTCAAAGTCTAAAGACGAGGGCTTTGTAGCAGTTGAAACTTGAAAACCTAGCGGTGCTACTACTAGTTTTGAGAAAATGATGAATCTCAAACTCAGTCCCAGACTCAGAATGAAGTTGAAGAGTTATTTAATTTTTAAAACCCGGGTCATAATGAAGAGATTTGAGGAACATGTTACATGCTACTTACTACTAGTCAATTTCATGAATCAGGAGCTTGGAGTGGGTTCCAAATTTCCATGTGGGATTTAGATTTTAGAAGCGACAGACTACTCATTGAGTCAGTGAAGTGATTTAGCATTCTGATTCAATTAATAGGTATTAAAAAATTTATATAGAATCATAGATACTTCAAGTTCATATACTATACTTCTTAAATCTTGAATCTTGACTCATATTAATAATTACAATTTACATATTTTATAATTTATAAAACTATGATTCATGATTCATGTAACATGTTACTGTATTGAAATTTGACATTTGCAGTATAAGAAAATAATGCATAAAACACTATTTTAAAAAGAGTCTTCTCATATGTATTAATTTTAAAAATGATAAGCATACATTTAAATTTTAAGTTTTTCTAAATTTCTGCTATACTGAATGGTTATGGTTTCCCTAGAAGGAGAAGTGACAAGCTTCCAACCATTTCTAAAACCAAAAGTATATTCGTATTTACAAATTATAAGTAACAAAAATTATCCTTTCAGAGGAAATTAAAAAATCCTAGTGACTAGTTTGAATGATGAATCCTACATATCCTAATAGTATAGCATAATAGTATCTAGAAATAAAAAAATATTAGTTGATGAGAAGACCAAAAAATAACTCGTTCATCTCCTCCTAGAACCCCTTCTGGTCGAAGCCATGATCCTCAAAAATAGTGTGCATCTTTTCCTTGTCATGTTCTACTTTGAGTTTGAACATGTCACTTTGGTATTCGGCATAACTCGTAGCATGATCCCATGTTGCAAACATAAGATGACTGAGGACATCCTATTGGATCTCCTCCTCGATATCCAAATTTGGTTTGATAATAGATTCTGGGTTCTCATTTGATGATCCCTCAGCTATTGGAAGACCCATTCTATCATCCAAAATTAAAAATTCATAAAGTGCCCTATGTTTAGTGTTCTATTATTCCACTACCGAGAGTATATAAAGAAATTAATCACCAACTTGGTAGCCAGAATAAGTTTTGAAGGAACGTTTCACGTAAGGTGGCTTGCCTTGGAAAATAAAAATTATGAATTTTGATGAATCATAGCTCATATCTCGTACAAACTATCCTTTTTAATGTCTAATCAAAATCTTAGCCTGGATTATTTACCAGAGAATAATTTAAAACCATTAAGTCTCATTAATGTCCCTAATTGCAAATCCCACATCTAGGACTTCTGCGATATCCCAATGACAATCTTCTCATTAAATATGTACTAAAATACACACTTCAACTTGACATATGCATTAAATATGTATCTATATTTATTTTATCTGGTACAACCACATAGATACTCTAAGCTCTTCATTGGTCTTTAGCATACCCTTCCTCATGTGAAGTTATGTAGACTACCAGCGTAACCTCAAAAACCCCCATATCCAGCCAAGATTTTAACTGTCAAAGTCATGTCAACTGCTAGCTTAAGCATGTGTGTAACTTCACAACCTTTCTCTTTAACCATGGGCCTAACCTTGCGAAGCTACGCCTGACCCCTCGAAAGATAATATTATTGTCTAAGTCCTATGTTTTGAAGATAATATTATTATCTAAGTCTTCTGATGTGTTTGACCCATAATTCACCCACAAAATTAATGTTATACTATAAATATTTTTTTTTATTCACCAATATATATTTTGGTAGTTTTGAAAAAAAAACACAATTCGCCAAGATTTTTCACATAGTTTTAGGGAGCATGAATGATTCGCCAATTGAGATTATTATTTTTTCTTTGAAAACTAAAATTTTTCACCAATAACATTAATATTTTCCTCTGTAGTTTTACAAAATTCTCCAATTTTGTACAACTTTTTTGAAGGGGAAGTTTCTTAAAGATTACCCTGAACTCCATTCTGATTATATTCCATTAGCACACAACTAAGAGGAATAATAATTTAAACCAACTTCTAACAACAAAAAGGAAAAGACATTTGATGATTTGGAAGATTTTTGAAAGTACTCCAATCTCTTCATAGATCAACGACTTTATCAAGGGAACCAGAGTAAAACATGAAACTACAATATAATGCCTATGAAAAAATGAAAACAGCACTTCTAAGGTGTTAATGCTTTACAATAACAACTCTAATTATATTATTATCAAGTTCTTCTTATATATCCATTCTTTGAATTCAGAATCAAAAATACTTTTTCTAAGAATTCAACTTTCCTCTTAGAAAAGACCCATGAACAAATAGCACAAAACATAATCAAATGTAGAGACTAATTATCATATCTTTGATATTTCAAATTTGTATAAGTCTAGATACAGTCACTTGAGACCATTGTTGTTCAAGAAAAGAAACTAATCTCTTTCCTTGAAAGAGATCAAAGCTAAAACAAGAAAACTACAGAGATGGATTGATAATCCTTAATTCAATCAATCCATACAATCTAAGTGCACAAAATTGGAGACAACTTCATAATGACAGTATTGTGTCACATATTGATTATCCTTTTCTCATAAAATCATACTATTAAAAATATATGCTCTAATCTATTTTGTATGAATCAATACAAACTCTATTTACAAACTTGAATATAAATTTTAGAATTGGAATCCCTTTTATGACCTTGGGATTCCAATATATACACCAAAATCCATCAATCATTAGGTCACCTTTTTTATCTGATTTTGCCTTACAAAAATATGTTACAAAAATCAATATCCAAACTAAGTTGGTTGCTTTATAACCAATTTAGTTAGGCAACTATCTACTAGTAGTAGTCAGAGTGTCTCCTATTTGAAAACGCCATGCTCAAGATTTGTGCCAATATCAACCTGAGATTGATGTTATTGCAGAGAAGGCCCAGATAGAGGATTCTAAAGAGCTTTGCAAAATAGTAAGGTATTTGACACACATTCCTATTGGAAAAAAAGACTCTAAGGCTCTACATTCCACATCTTCAACATGTTTCTTCTCTTCAATGCAAATTCCAAGATACATCAGGGTGTTAGCCTTGTAGGTTATTACAAATGATAATTTTCAAAATGATACCAGCTCCTACTAAAGACATAACAAAGGACAAGGAAAAAGTAGAATACTTAGCCAATTTTTTTACAATATCCACCACCCTCCTAGGTCAGGCATCATCTAGACTCCAATCAACCCTACTAGATACAATACCAGTGGTGGTAAATTTGTCCATAGAAAGTTTCCACCTCCTCCTATCAAACACCCTATGCATATAATAGTTTGTGGCCTCTAGCTGATAAATAGGAATCATACATCAAATTAGAATCTGCATTATCCTCCAAACATCTAGTAAGGCGATTGGTGCTTCTCCTATAGGTAGATGAAATAAGGAGGTCTCTTTATGTCACCTCTCTGTAGTGTATTAATCATCCCATAGAGGGAAAAAATCTATAGCCACTCAAGAATCCACTCTAACCCCACCATTGTCACTAGTGTCATCTCATCCTCTAACTCTTTCCAAAGTGTCATTATAGCTAGATAGTTCTCCCTCAACCCAAAGGGTGGTATAATTGCCTGCATCCATAAATCATGTGTTAGCCTTCAATACCTTAGTCATTTAACCTATTTATCTATCTCATGGCTATTAGGGGAAACTTTCCCCATCCTAGATGCACTCCCCATTTACCCCAAGGAGATTATTTTCTCCAACCAATCATTTCCTTAGCCATAACCCCCTTCTTCTGGGCCCTCCTAGGCGGAGGTGTTAGTTCACAAGTCATAGATTTTGAAAGGCATAGGTGTCAATTTACATAGATGTCAATCTCTCTACCATGTCACCCTTTTCCTAGCCTACATAGATGTCAATCCTTTTATTGTCACCTATGTAGACTCTAATCCACTGACCTGCTTCTTCATAGATGTTGATTCCCCAATCAAAATTTTCATAGGCACTAGTCACCTATGGGGATACTAATTTGTAGGTCAAAGACATTGATCCGTCGATTGACACCTCCACCCCACCAAATATTTCCTATATTTATGAGCCATAAATGCAAATTTAAATATAACCTATATATGTACAAAGATAGATAGCATACTCACTAAGTCCCCATACTCCATTGGCCATTGGAATCACCTCACTCACTTACCCAATTATTTCTTCATGAGAATGTTTACCATCTTCTTTCCTCGTAGATCCTTCTCAATTTCACTTCAAAGTGCACAAATGACCCTTTCAGGCCCCCCATAGCCTACTTGTACCCCTTTTGTCCCTTCTTCTACCACTCCTTTCTCCTTGTACCTATTCCCTAGCCTTTCCCCTTTCCCTATAAATCATGCACATTCCACCTATTCCCTATTCTTTTCCTTTTTCCTCTCCATTTTTTCCTCTCTTTTCAAGAAATTGCCCTTAGTTTCCTTTTTGTGCCAATTACTCAAGGGTGGATGCCCTTTTCATTTTCATCACCTTGTTGCTACTTAATTGGTCTCTATCTTCCCTTCTGAGGATATGTTCTTCTTGTTAGTCCTAAATGGATTAAATGTTGTCATTAGTACTCATTTGTACAGTTGATAAACAATGCAAGAGAGTCCAGTCGGTTATAATTACGTAGTAGTCACCGAGCATAGAGGTTACTGAATGCAACAAAAACTAAGTACACAGGATTATCGAGTGTCAGTAAACATCAAGACTGAGAGATAACATTTAACAAGTAATCTAGAGGTTACATAAAAGTTTTGAATGGAACATAGTCCAAGATGAACAACTTTTTGTCAAGCAAGAAAACGGTTTACCAAGATTGAGGTGAATATTTATTGCAGATGTAATCATTTAATGAATGATGATCTAGGTTAATCATATGAACCATTGATCTTAGGTTTTCTAAGATATTGTAAAACCAAAATTAGTTCAAATCCATTTGATATAAGTATTGTTAACATGTCATTTTAACATATCATCAAGAAGTAGCCGCACTCAAGACATCTAAAGATCAGATAGGGTTTTGACAAAGGATTTTGAAAGAAGCATTCATTTTATCAGAATAGATATAAGGCTACCAAGTAGTACAGAAGGACATATTCATCACAGTGAGGTGATATCTTTATTGTACTTAAAGGATATGATATCAACAATTTGAGTTTTATTTCATTTAGATCATATATCACTGTTACTCTCTAACAATTGTAGCAGAATCAAAATCTCCTAATAGAGTGGACTTAACCGTCCTTAGTAAAATCTCTTAACTGAGTGCACACATGTATTGTGCTACAAAAATCCTCTAACTAGGTAGATCTAGTTGATCTTATTATTACTCCTAATAGGGTAAGATCACCAGAAGTGATCAATATTTGTAAGCCTTAACCAACAACTTTATTTCTACAGGAAGTGAAGCTTTCTGGGTTCCATCCCCACCACAATTTTTACCTTCTAACAATAGTTTTTATGATACCAAAATACATGTGTATTGAAGATTCATGTATGTTTCATTGAATTGTTTACATGCATTTACATTTAAGTTATGATATTTAATGTATGGTGAATGTAATATACACAGATAATTAATGAAGTATATGTTTACAAGTATTCAGTGTGAAATTTTTTAAGGGTATTGATTCACCCCTCCCCTCTTAGTATACATCTTTCCATATTTCCTACAATTGGTATCAAAGCTAGTTCTCTTGTTAAGGAATTTTAATCACTAAAGAGAAAAGTGTTAGAATAACTGAGAGGGGGGTGAATCAGTTATCCAGTGTCCAACAGTTTTCAAAATGTATAATCCAAAACAATTCTACTACTTCTACTACTCGGTAAACATAAAATACTTTCATTCTCTGTGTTATTACTGATTTTCAGTCTAAACTTTATAATAGTTACCGATTAAATCTAACATGTAATATGCAAAGTATGATAACAAACAAATATCACAATCAACACTTAACATGAGATTTAACGTGGAAACCCTATGAAGGGAAAAACCACTTGGGACCGGCAACCCAAAATTGTTCACTCTTCTGAAGTGAGGTCGATGAAGACCCAACCCTGTTAAAGGTTACAAACACACTATTAGGTGTGACCTTGTTAGAGGATTTTAGACCAGAAGTTATCGTCCAACCAGTAGTCACTCTGGGGTTGACAGGATAACGATGTTCACTCTATGGATGAAACATCAAAAGACTTTCATAGTCCACTCGGTTAAGAAATTTGACTGTGTACAATGGCTAAATATGTAACAGTAGATGATCTTCCTTAAAACAACTTCAATTTGTATTTTACAAATCAATGTTTTGCTCAATCAAATATTTCTAATCAATATACCACTTCAGATTCAATACTATATCAACTTACTATCCATTGGTAATTACTCTCTATAGCTTAGTAATTGTTCTGCAGCTCGGTTCGTATTAACCAGTATGATCAGAATGAATGAAAACTCCTTCACGCAAAAATTCTGCAGTATCTTCTTCTTCTGGCTATATTTCAATAATGAAACCAATGTCTCTTATATATATGAGTAAATCATTTTCTTTTCCTCCATCAAATTTTCCTGCTTAATCATATTCATAGATTTTTCCGCTTTAAGCTTCCTCAGTTGATGTGTTAGTAACACATTTCAATCTACTCCATTAGATCCCTTTTGATTTATGTTAGCTGTCAATCTTCATAACAAACCTTATCGGTTACCTCGATTTCATACACTTTACAACTCATCACTTTATTGACTAAACTAATCATTTAATTCCTTTTTGTTTTGCTTGATTAACAAATAAATGTGTCAGTGAATACAAGCTTGGTATACACTATGCTCGGTATACACTACATTTCATTGGTGTATACTAGAATGCTTTATTTACCGACAATACTGCTTTGTGTCTTTCAGCTCTATTCTTCATCATAGATGAATGCAACATAATATAGTCAATTTCATCAAGTCATAAACTCATCAACAAGTTACTCAGTGTATTCTTTATCCTCATCTGACATATACATCTTCCTCATGTAGATATTTCTATTCTTCATCTCTTTCACCTTTCTTTAGATGTGCCAATATAGTAACTTACAAGATAGGTATTGTCAGGCTAGGTGACATCAATGACAACATAATATTGATTTAATCATCTTGCATATCTAATCATCAACTCCTCAGCAATCTTAAATTACAGATTCTTCATTTAGGTTCTAAATCAGTTGTAGTTCATCAATCTCTCCCTTTGGCATTGATGGCAACTCAAGTAATATGAAATGTACCATACACATACAAAACATGTATTCTACAACTTTGTGATCAAATGTTGTACAATCTCTCCCTAGCTTAATATGTTTAATCACTACGTTACTCAATAGCATTATAAAATACATCTTTTTCATTCTGTAGATATAACTTTTCAGTTCTCAAGTTCCTTTCAGATTATCTCTCCCTTAGATAGTTCTCATTGGTGCATATCTCTCCTTTTCCTTTTCATATTATTTATCTCTCCCTTTGACAACAATGCCAAAGAAACAAATAAACAATAAGCTTTGTAGTAGCTAAGTAACTCTCTGTTGTCCATTACATTCTCTATATCTTAGTATATTGATATCCCAATCTATTTCAGTTCTTCAAACTTAATCACAACCTTGAACAATATCCAAAGTGTGAACTATGCTACATCAACATGAATGCTCTTCAGATAAGATTAGGCTGATGCAACATCCAGATCACATTAGTGACCGATAGATAGTGGACAGACCCCAAGTCTAGTCCTCAAATATTCAAATGTGTCCTTTGGTAGAGGCTTTGTAAAAATGTCTGCAAGTTGTTCTTTAGATGTAACAAATTCTAACTTCACTTGCTTTTCTTGCACTTGTTCTCTTAAGTAGTGATACTTGATTGATATATGCTTTGTCTTAGAGTGCATCACTAGATTCTTTGAAATATTAATAGCACTTGTGTTGTCACAATATATGATGACTGGGTCACTGATTACCTCATTCATTCCTTCCAACACTTGCTTGATATATGCAATGTTTGAGCAATTAGTAGTAGCAGCAACATACTCTGCTTCAGCTATAGACTGAGAAATACAAGCCTTCTTTTTACTTGTCTAGGTTACAAGTCTTTCACCAAAGAAAAATGCTCCTCTGGTGGTACTTTTTTTGTCATCCACATTTCCAACCCAATCAACATCGGTATAAACCTTTAACTCAAATTTTCCTTCCTTAGGATACCATAATCCATAATCCTCTATTTTTTTTAGATATCTTAAGATCCTTTTAGTAGCAATCATGTGTGATTATCTAGGATTAGCAGAATATCTAGAAACAATTCCCACAGCATGTTCTATATCTGGTCTACTATGAACTACATACATGAGCTTACCAATCATGGATTGGTAAAGTGTTTGGTTTACCTCTGTAGTTTCATCTTCCTTTGTCAATTTTCTTCTAGTATCCATCAGTGTTCCCATAGGTTTAGCATCTTCCATGCCAAATGTCTTCAAGACTTCCTTTATATACTTGGACTATGTGATGAATATCCCATCACTCTGCTGAATCACTTGTAATCTAAGAAAGAATTTAATCTCTCCGAACATAGACATTTCAAACTCATTCCTCATGTCATCAGAAAAAGATTTACATACATGATCTTGACCTCCAAAAATAATATCATCAACAAAAATTTCAGCAATAATAATAGTGTCATCAGTATCACCTTTCATGTACAAATTGTTGTTCTCACTAGTTCTTACAAATCCAATACTTAACAAGTAAGTATGAAATCTTTCATACCATGCTCTCAGTGCTTGCTTCAAACCATATAAAGCTTTGTGTAATCTACATACCATGTTTCTTTTGTCTGGATCAATGAATCCTTCAGGTTGTTCTATGTAGACCTCTTCTTCAAGTATACCATTCAGAAATGTTGACTTCACATCCATTTGATAAACCTTAAATTTCTTGTTTGCAGCATATGCAAGTAGCATTCTAACTCCTTCCAATCTAGAAATAGGTGCAAATGTCTCACCATAGTCAATGCCTTCTTCCTGTGCATATCCCTTGCATACCAATCTCACTTTATTTCTTATCACTTCACCATTTTCATTCAGTTTGTTTTTGAATATCCATTTAGTGTCGATAACATTCTTATCTTTAGGTCGGGGTACTAAGGACCAAGTTTTTTTTTCTCTATTTTTTATATTTCCTCCTTCATTGCATTAACCCATTCTTCATTTTCTAATGCAACTTTCACATTCTTTGGTTCAAATTCACAGATTAGACATGTACCTTGTCTTGTTTTGCTTCTTGTCTACATTCCATCTTGTTTGTTTCCAATAATTTGTGTCTCAAGATGATGTCTTCTAAAAAAACTAGCCAGTACTCAATTTCTTCTTTCTTGTTCATCCTATTCAGGTTCATGTGCTTTCTCGGTAGCACCATCTTGTTTGTTGGTTTCCCTTTCCTGTTCCTTGGGGTTATTTTCCTGCTGACCAGTTATCATAGGTTGCGACTTCACTAGATAGTCAGGAAGTTCAATGTAAGTGAATCTACCATAGTCATCTGGTTCCTTTCTTTCTTTTGTGTTCTTGTCATCAAACTCATCAACACGGACATTAGTACTTTCAATCATCTTATTTGTGACCTTATTCAGACATTTGTATGCTTTACTCTTAGTAGAATATCCTAAGAATATTCCTTCATCACCTTTAGAATCAAATTTCTCATTTCTCTCATCTTTTAGAATAAAATATTTTCTTCCAAAAATCCTGAAATAACTTATAGTAGGTTTGTGTCCAAACCATAGCTCATAAGGTGTCTAGTTGGTGTCCTTCTTCAATTGTACTTGGTTAACCACATATATAGTTGTGCTGATAGCTTCCCTCCAATATATCTGAGAAATATTCTTTTGTAGCATTAGTGGTCTAGCATAGTCAATGATTAACTTGTTCCTTCTTTCAGCAATCCCATTCTGTTGAGGTGTTCTCGGTGCAAAGACCTGTCTCTTAATACCATTCTCATTACAGAAATTAGTAAATTCATCAAAGATAAATTCACCTCCTCTATCAGATCTTAAGCATTTAATTTCCTTTCCAATCTCTTTTTCTACCTTCACCTTATACCATTTAAACATCTTAAAAGCTTCAGATTTCTCTTTCAGGAACATAACAATCATCAGTCTAGTATAGTCATCAAAAAAAAGAATAAAGTATCTATCACCATAACAGCTCTGAGTTCTCATAGGACCACATAGGTCAGTATGAACCAACTCAAGTATCTTCTTTGTTGAGTAGTCTTTTCTCTTAAAACTAGACTTAGTCATCTTACCTTTCTGACATTCATGGCACATAGCATGATCCAGTTTTCACAAGTTAGGCAACCCTCTAACTCTTTTCTTCTTACAAATCTTGATCATGTTATCAAAATTCACATAACATAACCTCTTATGCCACAACCATGCATCTTCATCTTTCATTAATAAACAAGAAGACTGGTCAATATCAAGATAAAATAGATTACCTCTAGATTGTGTACCAGTTTCGACGAGTCTTCCTCCATCATCACAGATTCTTACCTTTCTGCTCTCAAAAGAAAGTCAGTGGCCTAAGTTATTCAGCTATGCTACACTTAAAAAATTGTAGTTCAGTCCATCTACCCAGTATGCATTCTCACATTTTAATCTATCATTAATGATCAGTGAACCTTTACCTCTCACCATACAAGGTGCATCATTTCCCATTCTAATAGATCCACCATCATATTCATCAAGTAGATCAAATTTCTCTATATCACCAGTCATATGATGTGTACATCCACTATCTATGATCCATGTATCATTTATGCTTACTTTAGAGATTAGTGTTGTTTCTTCATGTTTCTCTTCTTCCTCTGAATCATCTTTCATAGCAACAAATACTACTTCTACATCATCATCAGTGTCAGATTCAGATTCAAATTCTTTGGCTATGTAACATACATTTTTCCCTTTGTCATAGCTATCTCAATTGTCTCTGTTGTTGTGTCGGTAGCCTTTTTTGACTCTTCTCCCATAGCTTCCTTCGGATTGGTCTTTGGATCTATCATCATCTGTCTTATTCGGACATCTAGTAGTGATGTGGCCAACTTCTTTACAATTAAAACATGCTAAAGGTAACTTTCCTCTATACCTTCCCTTACCTTTGGGTAATCTTCTGGCCATAAGAGCTTCAAGCTCATCAAGTTCATCATCGGTATTACTATCACTATCATTATTCTTATCATTCCTGCTACTAGACTTACCAATCTTCAAAGAAGACATGAAATTGGATTCAACAGAAGGTACAACATTGTTGTCAAAGTTATTCAATTCAAAGGTTTTAAGCTTACCAATTAGAGTGTCAAGAGTGAGGTTAGATGTAGCCCTTGTTTCATGAATTGCAGAGATCCTAATCACATAAACTGGTAGCAAAGTTCTGAGAATCTTGCTTATTATTGTTTCATAATCAATAACTCCACTGGATGCTCTAATAGCATGTACTACCTCTTTTAGTTTGTTTGTATATATCACAATGCTCTCATCTTCTTTCATCTTCATATCATCAAATTGACCTCTTAGGCTTTCTGCTCTAGCTCTCTTAACATTCACATCTCCACTATATATTAGAGTCAGCTTGTCCCACATCTTCTTAGTTGTATCACAATCCTTGATGTCTTCAAATTTGGCATCGGTACAATAGCAGCTAGTTCCATCATAGTAATATTGTGTTCATGTCTATCCTTCAGTTGATCAAGAGTTAAGGGACCAGTGGGCGGTTCAATGTAGCCATTCTCCATCAATTCTAGTGCAGAATTCCCAATTCCAGATATGTGCAACTTCATCTGGCTTTGCCATATTGTGAAGTTATCTTTGTTCAGCTTTGGTGCTTCCCTCTTATACATCTTGAGACCTTTTTGCTGGAGTCCTTAAAACTATTTTCTAAGTGCAATTGAAGCTCTGATACCAATTATTAGAATAACTAAGAGGGGGGTGAATCAGTTATCCAGTGTCCCATAGTTTTCAAAATGTATCATCCAAAACAATTCTACTACTTCTACTACTCAGTAAACATAAAATACTTTCACTGTCTGTGTTATTATCGATTGTCAGTCTAAACTTTATAATAGTTACCGATTAAATCTAACATGTAATATGCAAAGTATGATAACAAACAAATATCACAATCAACACATAACACAAGAGATTTAACGTGGAAACCCTATGAGATGAAAAACCACCTAGGACTGGCAACCCAAAATTGTTCACTCTTCTGAAGTGAGGTCGGTGAAGACCCAACCCTGTTAAAAGGTTAAAAACACACTGTTAGGTGTGACCTTGTTAGAGGATTTTAGACCAGAAGTTATCATCCAACTAGCAGTCACTCTAGGGTTGACAGGATAACAATGTTCACTCTATGAATGAAACATCAAAGGACTTTCATAGTCCACTCGGTTAAGAGATTTGACTATGTACAATGGTTAAATATGTAACAGTAGATGATCTGCCTTAAAAAAACTTCAATTTTTAGTTTACAGATCAATGTTCTGCTCATTCAAATATTTCTGATCAATATACCACTTCAGATTCAATACTATATCAACTTACTATATGTCAGTAATTACTCTCTATAGCTCAGTAATTGTTCTTCCGCTCAGTTCTTATTAACCAGTATGATCAAAATGCATGAAAACTCCTTCACGCGATAATTTTGCAGTATCTTCTTCTGGCTATATTTCAATAATGAAACCAATGTCTCTTATATAGACGAGTAAATCATTTTCTTTTCCTCCATCAGATTTTGCCACTTAATTATATTCATATATTTTTCTACTTTAAGCTTCCTCAGCTGATGTGTTAGTAACACATTTCAATCTGCTCCATTAGATCCCTTTTGATTTATATTAGCCATCAATCTTCATAACAAACCTTTTATGTTACCTTGATTTCATACACTTTACAGCTCATCACTTTATCAACTAAACTGATCATTTAATTCCTTTCTATTTTGCTTGATTAACAAAGAAATGCATCAGTGAACACTACATTTCGTCGATGTATACTAGAATGCTTTATTTATCGACAACACTGCTTTGTGTCTTTTAGCTCTACTCTTCATCATAGATGATTGCAACATAATACAATCAATTTCATCAAGTCATAGACTCATCAACAAGTTACTTAGTGTATTCCTTATCCTCATCTAACATATACATCTTCCTCATGTAGATATTTCTTTTCTTCATCTCTTTAACCTTTCTTCAGATGTGTCGTATAGTAACTTACAAGATAGGTATTGTCAAGCTAGTTGACATCAATGACAACATAATACTAATTTAATCATCTTGCATATCTAATCATCAACTCCTCAGTAATATTAAATTATAGATTCTTCATTCAGGTTCTAAATCAGTTGTAGTTCATCAAAAAGATCCTAAGGATGGAAATGTATAATCTTGACACAACTATTGAGAATTAGAAATTGCAGTTGCAGATCTACATTGAAAAATTCAAGGAAGCCAAAGAAAAACTGAGAGAGTTATTGGTCAAAAGAAAGGATATGGAATTTTGGTACATTGAGACTGGTTATCATGAAGAAGAGATATATGATCCATTTGAAGCATCTTGATTTGGATCTGGTAGCATATATGATGCATCTGAAGGAACCATATTAGATCTATCTAAAAAGAATCAACATCTTACTGAACAAGTGAAAGCACTACAGATCAGTCAAGAGAGACATATGGTTAGAATGATTGATGTCATGAACAATGCATGACAGGTTGAATAAGAAAGGAATTTTTCTATTGAAGGTAGAAGACAAATGACTGATAAGATGCAAGAAAAGGAATCAGAAATACTGAGACTTATCGAGCATCATTTTGAAATCTCTAATCATATGGTTGTCATGAGTCAGGAAGTCAACATAGTGAACAGTTAACTCACTAAAAGATTGGAAGACATTGATGAATTGAGATAAGAAAATAAAAAATTGAAGAATGAAGTAAAGATTAAACAACAACAAAATGAGATGATTAAGAAAGTTGAAGAAAGTATTAAAAGGATGGATGAGTTTCTAAGCAATCAAAGAAGACTTGACAACACTACTGGTTTAGGCTATACCAAGCAGGGAGAATCATCAAAACAAGTTGAACAGAAGAGTGCTAATGCAAATATAAGGCCAAAGAATCTCTTATGCTATTATTGTGGAAAACCAAGCCACACATCAAATGTTTTCAAAATTAAAGAAAAAGGTATTCCTAAATCCACTCCTAAATTTGATGGTTATTGTTACAATTGCAATAAGTATGGACATCAAGCACATGAGTGTAGATCTAAGCTTAATAAGTCACCTAAGAAAACTTATATGAAAAAGCATTGTCGCACTTACAAAATGCATGGACACATATCACAAGAATGCACAAGAAAGATAAAGCAAGTCTAGAAACCAAGAGGTCAAAATAAGACATATCAACCAAGAAGGCAAGGTAATGCATACACTTTGGATTAAAACACTTTGGTTAATTACACAGCATGTGGTAGGTATGGACATATAGAAGCTAATTACATGAGAAAGTACTGGAGATGAAGATCTCAAAATTGGAAAAGTTATGGAATGGCATGTTTGCATTATCATAATTTTGGTCATTTAAGTAAAGATTGCAGAGACTGAGCACCAGAAGCAAGAAGTAGCGCAAATGGAAACACAATTGAAGAAATTATGAGAATAAGGAATCAAATGTGGATAAAAACATCAAATGACAATGTTGGACCAAGCACAATAGTGGGTGACACCTTGTCCATTGGATTAGGTGATTTCACCACCTCCACCTAAGCAATTCAAGTATGGAACTGAATTTCAACAAGTTATATCTTATAAAAGTTCCTTATATCTATTGTGTGCATACAAAATTAACATGAATTAAGATGCACTAGGGTATTATATGTTGATAACGTGAAACAAGTTTATTCGGTTAAGCTGGACCAAGTAAGAAATTCCATTTGGTGAAAGTGTAAGAGACAACCGAGTTTCTCAGTCAACCAAGTATTGATAGTACTCACTAAGCTAAGGTACCTACAATGTTAACCGAGTTATTTGATTGTCAACCGAGTGGTAGCTGGAAAAAAATTTATTGCGCTGATCAAGGTTTTATCTATAAATAAGAGGGAAATGAACTCATTTGTTCACACAAAGATCAAGAGAGAAGCAGAGCAATTTGAGAAAAAATAGAGCAAAGCGAATCCAAGCATTTCATAGAGATCTAAGTATGTTATGAATAGTTGAAGACCGAATCAAGTAAGTTTGGAACTAATTGAGTTCTTTGCATCCAGTTTGTTGAAAGCCCTAATTTAGTAATCATGATGGCTTCGTCCTCATGAATTGTTCAAATAAAGGAAGAAAAGATTAAGAAGGTTATTTTGATCAAGAACATGACCTGCACTGAGCCCCATTACAAACTTCATCCAGAAGTTGCACCTCTACCTGATGACAAGGGTGCATTCTCCTTGATACCACCTAGGGTTCTACTCATGAAAGATGTTAGATCATACATCCACTACAAAATTAATGAAATTAGAGACTTTGATCTCTACTCCACATATCAATATCTTTTCACTAATGGCAAGCTAAAGGATGATCACAAGTTCTTAGAGGTAAAAGGGTTAACCAATGCCATGTATTTCCCAAAGGAATTCAAAACTAAATGGATATGTATCATACTAAGTCATGTAAATGAATGAAGGTTATGGTTGGATGAACAAATGAAAATAACAAATGATGTCATACATGTAGTGACAGGGTATCCCATGAGTGATAAAGCTAAAGCCCTAAGGTACCTGACGAGAACCGGGATTGAAAAGTTAATCAGAGAAGAATGGGATGGTAGAGGCTTGAGAATAAATACCATCAACGAGCTTGAAATGAGATTTTGTGCATATGTTATTGCATATAATATTTTCCAATCAAGAAGACCAAATAGAGTTGCATGTGGAGCGGTCGACATAGCCTATAAGATTGTGAAAAGGGGTTTGTAGCTTGACCTAGCCAAGTTAATGTTGAGATAGCTAGAAGAGAATATGAGAAAAATTAGAGCCACTAGATCAAACACTTGCAAATTTGGCTCATTATTGCTATGTACATTCTTCTATTTGCAAAACTTTTTCCCATTAGTCAATAATATAGAATGGGATATCAACCGACCAATTATTGTTCAAATTAAGGAATTTATTCAGTACTTAGGAAAGAACTTTGAACCTATCATGGAAGATTGCTTTGGAAAATTTAAGGAAAGAATGGAGAAAAGAATAAGGATACCAACCCATTTGGTAGAGAAATTCAAATATGATATATGTTTTATGGTAGATACCAAAACCACCCTAATCAAAGTAGTAGAGCCAAGAACAGCTTGGCTACCACCCATGGATTATGAGATAGATATTGATATAGCTACAAAACAAATAAAGGCTTTACTTGTTGAGCATGAGCACAAGAATGCTACAAGGCTTGGAACCTTTGATGAAGCTAAGTCCAAAATCAAGATGGGACTTGTAGTTGAAAAGATGGGTAGGAAAAAGGAGAAAATAGTTAAAACTCTTAAGAAACAATTTGGTGTCATAGATAAAGATATTGATAAATTGGTAGAAGAAGAAACTAAGGACAAGAAAAAAGTTGGTGATGATGAAGATAAAGAGGCCACTGAGTCTAAGGAACATGCACAGAAAAAGTCACCCAAGGTTGAAAAAGGTAAAGGCAAATAGGTTGGTACTTCAACTAGAACTAGGACAAGGTCAGAGACAGTAAGTTCACCGCCTTTAAAGAAAGGTGTTGTAGAAATAACAAGGCCCACACCAACTCATACATAGTAGAAGATAAAATATAAGGCCACCACCGAGCTCCCAGAACCAAAGTGGAGAAGAAAACTTGTTAGAGAAAAAGATGATAAAGATTCAAAAGAGGAGGAAACTGAACAATTCCATGTTGTTGTGAATAAAGCACCCCAGAAAATTGATGAAGTGGAAAAAAGAATTAATTCCAATGGAAGAATTGGTAAACTGAAGCTAAATAGATATCCACATCTAAGTACCGAGGAGCAGGATAAGATTAAAGAAGCAATAATAAGCATGATGATAAATTTCAAGAGAGTTCCGATATAATTTTCTAGCAGCATACCAAAAGAATTATATGATAAAGTTTCTTCTAGATGGACTTATGCACTTAAAATAGAGAAAAGGATGAGAGAAAGGTCACTCATTTTGGTAAGATCTAACTATTTTGTTGCTGAGATTGATGAATCTTTGAAGCAATGTGAAAATGAGTTTGTAATGAAGGCTAGAGCATTCAATATTCTTCAAGGGAAATTGCAAGAGGTAGATGATGAAAGTAGAACTATATGGACTAAACTCCTAAGTCCAAATGAGAAAATTGAGGCAATTGCATTAGTAGTCAATACCAAAAAATCTCCTACCGAGAATACAAGAAGAAGAGCCTATCAATGTTGATGATGAGACTATTCACATCTTAGATATTGAATAGCCCGAGGAAGAAACTAATGAAGAATAATTCACAACTATTGTTGATAATGTGATGGAAGGAATTTTGAAGATGTTGAATACTCTGGGGGATGAACAAATACTGATAGAAGATATAACAAAAGGTGACCCTAATGATGAGGCTCAAGAAGATGAACTAATTACCGGAGCTACCGAGAACCTTGGTGAAGAAGAAGAAACTGAGGTAGCTTGAGAAATGGTACTAGTTAATATGCCTATACTGGTACAAGCTATTGAGATAGCTACTAAAACAAAAAATGAGAACACTCCACCCAAGGAGGTAATAGATACAAATGAAGACAAGGGTGAGGAAATAGGTAAAGAGACCAAGCACAGTGGAGGTACTACACAAGATAACCCACCTATTGAGACCACTAAAGCAGGAGAAAATATACAATTACAAATAGAGACAATGGTAGAAACTTCTACCACCAACACAAGGTCATAATCCCCTTCACCATATATTGTAGAATCAATTATCGGGTAGCATAAGGAAGACATCAATCCCACCGAGCCACCAAAGGTAGATCTCAAGCACAACGCTAGTCAACCTTCTATTGCACAATCTCCATCATCAAGTGTGCAAGAGATAAGAAGAGGAAGTGAGGAATTAAGGGTCTAGTCACACTTGATGAAATCATAGAAATCCCAGCATGTGACCCTAGGACATTTGTCATGTCCCCTTTTCAAATAATTAAAAATAATAACTTTTGCTAAGGCTGGCAGGCTCAAAAAGTAAAGTTTCAGGAAAAGGGGCTAATATTTGGAAACCAATGGATTAATAAATGTTAAATATTATTAAAATATGTCTAATTCAATCCTCTTGGTCATGAGTTAGGGTTATGCCCTCTTTTAAAGGGGTTTGGAGGCATTTCGGGCTCATTCTAGAACTTGATTTTTGCTCATTGCTTTGTTGTTCTTCAGAGGCTCCCAAACCTGTGGAGAAGGAGACCCAAAGATGGGAGTTTTCAGGTTTCTAGGAGGGCTAAGGATGGGATTTTGAGGCCATTCCATGTGCAAGCTCATGCAGAGTTTTCCCTTGTGTTGGATAGTGCAGATTTATGAGTTTTCGGGTGTATTTGTGTAAGATTTTGGTGTTTTCGGTTGAGTTTTTCATATCAGTTTGGGTTGCTATTGTATTACAGCCATTTTTATAGTAAAATAGAGCTGAATATATTTATTGGGTCGTGATTCTACTTCTATGATATATTTTTAGTGTTTAATGGTGTTTTCAAGCTATTTTGTGTTGTTTTCGAGAGCCTGATGAGCATTGTTTTTGTCCTCCTTTTTGGAGCTGTTGTGTAAAATCTTTGCAAATCTGGAAATGTAGTTTTTTAGGCCATTATTCTGGTGAATTTTCTATAAAAATTTCTACTTTCAAATTTATCAATAATATGTGAAGCTGTGAAGTTTTTGGCACTATTTCGGGCACACCCGATTTGAGTTTTATTGAGAAATTGTATAATCTTTCAAAGTGCTGATTGTTTAATTTAATAATCTGATTAGAGGATGTAAATATGATGTAAAAATCAGTAAGGGGACATTTCAGTGGTATCAGAGCTATGATCTTGAGTGTTTGTAGAAGTTTGCATGCAACTAAGTGAAAGAGAAAAGAGATATTTGCAACGAGAAAATAATAAAGAAATTTTGATCAAACCTCCAATTGAAAATAAAAGTACAAAATCCAAGGAAGGAACAAGTATGGCTGACCCAAATGAGATGGTGAAAAAATTCTTCCAGGACATCCAAAACACTCAAAAGCAAACAGTGGATAGTTCGGCAAAAACTAGAGAGGCTTTGCGGTTATTGACAAAAAAACTCCAAGGAGTTGTATCTACTAATGAGAGAGGGAGCACTTTAGAGGAGCCAATAAATTTGAAACCCACACCCTCTAAATCAAAAAAGACTATTTTTTTACCTGCAGATGAGCCATTGGCACCAAATCCATCCCTTAGTCATATGGAACAGGTCGCAGGTAACTTGATTGCACTAAGGGCTACTTACAATGGCTTAGATGATGACTTTCGTAGTTCGGTGCCTTTCAGAGAATATGTGGATATGATGAACACTATGATGCCCAAGAAATAATATAAGAGGGAGTAGGACAAAAGTGGAAGAGAACTCAAAAATAAAATAAGCAAGTTTACAGCACCTAGTTTTGATGGAACAAATAAAATTTCAGCTAGAGCATGGCTACAAAAATTATAGACCTTCTTCACACTTAACCCCATGAAGGAGAGTGATGTCATTCAATTCACAAGTCTACACTTGGAAGATGCTTCCTATGATTGGTGGTATCATGGAATGACTACTCAAGGTCATGATCAGGTAATTACATTTGATGATTTTAGTCAAAGAGTGATAGATAGATTTGATCTCAAGGATGATGAAGAGTATTTTAAAGAATTGTCAAAGTTGAGGCAAACCAAATCAGTTAATGAGTATGTAGAAGAGTTTCAAAAAGTGGTTGTTATTGTACTTGATATGAGTGAAAAGAGGATTGTTTATCTTTTTCATGATGGTTTGGAAGATTTTGTTAAGGGTTTAGTTAAGGCTTTCTCACCCTCAACCTTACAAGAAGCTATCAAAAGAAGCTTGCAACTTGAAACTTGTGTGGCTATGAAACCAGTCACTAATCAAAAACCCCCAAATCTTTGGCAACATAAGGGGAATTTTTAGAAAAAGACTTTTCTAGCACCACCACCAAAGAATGTGACAAATGTAGCAAAAAAGAAGGTAGATGAAAAGAATAGGAGTGAATTACAAAGGAAAAAGCTTTGTTTCACTTGTAGAGAGCCATGGGTTCCAGGACACAGATGTTTGGGGAAAGGTCAAGTGCACTATATTAAGGTTGCTTCAGAATTTGATTTAGATGAGCATGATGAATTTCATGAAACTAAGGAGGAAGAGGAAGAGAAAGAAAAACAAATCAGCAAGGGTGGTACTTTAGCAGCATTATCAAGAGTCCCAAGATACCATCCCTTTTGAATTCAGGGGGTACTAGTAGGGAAAAGGTTGACAGTTCTTCTTGATAGTGGGGCAACTCACAATTTTATTGATGAAGGATTTGTCATGAAAAGAGGGCTTAAAGCAGAAGATTTTGAGGGATTCAATGTTACTGTAGCTGATGGATTCACTATACCGTGCACACGGGTGGTGAAACAACTCAGGATGACCTTAGGAGATTATGAGTTATGTGATGACTTCTATGTTGTTGGCATTGGGGAGACAGATCTTGTATTGGGTGCTCAATGGTTACACTCTATTGGAGGCTATTACATGAACCATCAAACTATGGAGTTTAAATTTCATTCCAAAGGGAAAGAAGTCTTATTGAGAGGCTTATCGAATGGAGCACCTAAGGTGGTCACTGCAAAGAGGATGGAGAGGAATTTTTGAAGAGGAAAAGTAGCATGGGCAGAAGGATTCGTAATCCATCCAACAAGCTCTCCAAAGAATCAAGGTAATTTCCATTTTGAAATTCAAAATATTCTTGATAAGAATAGTATAGTTTTCAATGATTTGTCTTCAGGATTACCACCAGATAGAGGTTTTGAGCATGTTATAGAGTTAGAACAGGGTTCCAAACTAGTTATAACAACTCCATACCACCATTCAAGAGGTTACAAGGAAGAAATAGAAAAAACTATTAAGTAACTCCTGGACATGGGATTCATAAAGCCTAGCTCTAGTCCATTTTCATCATCTGTGGTACTTGTCAAGAAAAAGGATGGTAAAATGAGAATGTGTATAAACTACAGGGCTTTAAACAAGAAGACCATAAAAAATAGGTATCCTATACCACACATAGATGAACTCATTGATGAGTTACATGGTGTTGTATACTTCTCAAAAATTGACTTAAGATCAGGGTACCATCAAATCCGCATGAGGGAAGATGTGGAAAAGACTACTTTCAGATGTCACTATGGGCACTTTGAATTTCTTGTTATGCCATTTGGCCTCACTAATGCACTAGAAACATTCCAATATTGTATGAATAAGGTATTCAACAAGCATCTTTGAAAATTTATTTTGGTGTTCTTTGATGATATCTTGATTTACAGTACAACATGGAAAGAGAATCCAGAGCACATAGACACTATTTTGGGAATCTTGGAATAGTAGTCCTTCTATGCTAAGTTATCTAAATGTGAGTTTGGTTTGACTAAGATCCTATATTTGGGACATATTATAAGTTCTAAGGGAGTACAGGTTGATCAATAAAAAATTCAGGCAATTTTTTATTGGCCTCCACCTACTAATCTTACACAGCTGAGAGGTTTCTTTGGGTTGTGTAGCTACTATAGGAGGTTTGTCAAGGGATTTTCTCAGCTTTCTGCCCCCTTGACTAATTTGACAAAGAAAGGAGCTTTTATTTGGATAGAAGAGGCACAAAAAACATTTGATAAGCTTAAGGAGGTAATGAGTTCATGCCCTGTGCTTGCAATTCCAGATTCCTCTTTACCTTTAGTTTTTGAATGTGATGCTTCTAGAGAAGGTATAGGGGTTGTCCTAACTCAAAGGGGACATCTAATAGAATTTGAGAGTAGAAAATTAAATCAATCAAAGAAAGTTCACTCCATCTATGATAAGGAAATGTTGGCAATCATGCATGTGCTTCATAAGTTTAGATAATTTTTGGTATGTGGGAGATTCATTGTAAAGACAGACCATAATAGCCTCAATTTTTTCTTGAACCAAAGGAATTTGAATGATCATCAAAAAAAAATGGGTAAGAAAATTGCAAGCTTATGATTTTGATATTGAATACATGAAAGGAAAGAATAATGTGGTTGTCGATGCTCTCTCAAGGAAGCCCACCTTGTGTTCCTTAACATCTATCTCTGCTGATTGGAAAGTCTCCATAATTTTAGAGTATCCTAAAGATTCCTTTGCCACTAAGATTTTGGATAATTTAGTGGATGATAATAGGTACAAGGTTGTTGATTAATTGATTTATTACAAGAATAGGATGTTCTTAGTGCCAGGATCAAAAACTAAGGAAAGGATATTGAGGTCCTTTCATGACACACCTTTCGCTAGTCATCAAGGATACTTCAAGACATACAGGCAACTTTGAGAGGGTTTGCATGGAATGGTATGAAGGAGGATGTCCTTAAACACATTAAGGAATGCATGGTATGCCAACAAAACAAGAGTGAGCAAATTTTTCCTACGGGGTTCTTGCAACCACTTCCTATTCCTGAACAAAAATGGGAGAGTATTTCCATGGACTTCATTACTGGGTTGCCCAAGGTTCAAGGTAAGGATTGCATATATGTGGTGGTAGATAGACTAACTAAGTATACACATTTCTTTCCCATCGCATCTGATTTCAAGGCATCACAAGTGGCAGAATTGTTCTTCAAGGAGATTTTTAGGTTACATGGCTTGCCTAGAAACATTGTCAGTGATCGAGACAGTAGATTCCTTAGCTCTTTTTGGAAGGAGCTCTTTCATTTGGCAGGAACTAAACTCATTCCTAGTACTAGCTATCACCCTCAAACAAATGGACAAATAGAGATAGTTAATAAATGGATAGAGGGATATTTGAGGAACTATGTTTCAAATCAACAACATGCTTGGGTGAAATGGTTGCACCTAGGGGAGTATTGTTACAATACATCTCATCACATGTCTATTGGTATGCCTCATTTTTGTGCTCTCTATGGTTATGCTTCCCTTTTCTTTGTTGATCTAGTACTTTCAGATAGCAGAGTTCCTATAGCAAGTGATTTCATTAAGCAAAGCCAATACATAATAAGGTCCCTCAAGGATAATCTACAACATGCACAGAACCAATAGAAGTTGTACGCTGATAGGAAAAGGATTGAAAGATCTTTTAAGCTAGGAGATTTGGTATTTTTTAGGTTTCAGCCATATAAGAAAAGCACCTTAAAGAGGAGTGGGGAAAAAAAGCTCAAGCCAAAGTTCTATGGGCCTTATAAGATCATCGGGAAGGTAGGAGAGGTAGCTTATGAATTGGAGCTCCCACCAAATAGAAAAATACATAATGTTTTCCATGTCTCTTGCCTAAAGAAGGTTCTAGGCCAGAAAACCATAGTATCTATGGAATTACCACCTCTTGCTGATGAAGGGAAATTAGTCTTAATACCAGAAGAGGTTTTGGATACAAGAGAGAAAAGATTGAGAAATAGGAGCATCACAGAGCATTTAGTCAAATGGAAAGGATTACCATTCGAGGATGCAACTTGAAAAAGAGAAAATATTCTTGAGCATCCCAACCTTAATTTCTTGAGGACAAGCAATATTTAGGAGGGAGAACTTGTCATGTCCCCTTTTCAAATAATTAAAAATAATAACTTTTGCTAAGGCTGGCAGGCTCAAAAAGTAAAGTTTCAGGAAAAGGGGCTAATCTTTGGAAACCAATAGATTAATAAATATTAAATATTATTAAAATATGTCTAATTCACCCCTCTTAGTCATGAGTTAGGGTTATGCCCTCTTTTAAAGGGGTTTGGAGGCATTTCGGGCTCATTCTAGAACTTGATTTTTGCTCATTGCTTTGTTGTTCTTCAGAGGCTGCCAAACCTGTGGAGAAGGAGACCCAAAGATGGGATTTTTCAGGTTTCTAGGAGGGATAAGGATTGGATTTTGAGGCCATTCCATGTGCAAGCTCATGTAGAGTTTGCCCTTGTGCTGGACAGTGCGGATTTGTGAGTTTTCGAGTGTATTTGTGTAAGATTTTGGTGTTTTCGGTTGAGTTTTTCATATCAGTTTGGGTTGCTATTGTATTATAGCCATTTTTCTATTAAAATAGAGCTAAATATATTTCTTTGGTCGTGATTCTACTTCTATGATAGATTTTTAGTGTTTAATGGTGTTTTCGGGCTATTTTGTGTTGTTTTCAAGAGCCCGATGAGCATTGTTTTTGTCCTCCTTTTTGGAGCTATTGTGTAAAATCTTTGCAGATATATAAATTTAATTTTTTAGGCTGTTATTCTGGTGAAATTTCTATAAAAATTTCTACTTTCATATTTATCAATAATATGCGAAGCTGTGAAGTTTTTGGCACTATTTCGGGCACACCCGATTTGAGTTTTGTTGAGAAATTGTATAATCTTTCAAAGTGTTGATTGTTTAATTTAATAATCTGAATAGAGGATGTAAATATGATGTAAAAATTATTAAGGGGACATTTCAACACTTGACCCTGAAGCTCTCATGAAATATGGAGAGCTATGCACCCGAAAGGCAGCACAAGAAAATTTGAGACAAGAACATAAAAACACAAAGGTGCTAGAGGATGTCAAGGAGATCCTAATGAAAGTTTCCCTAGATGTAACTATTAATGAATCCTCCTCTATTATTGATCAACTTTCACTACTCACAAAAAAAATCAATGGCCCCACTACTGACGCCGAGAAAATGATTGAAGAGAGATCCGAACAAAAGATTTAGTATAAGCTAATTGAAAAGATTAGCCAAGCAATGGCAATGAACAAGGTAAAACTTTCAGAAGTTGTCACAGATTTCAAAAGCATTATTGATAAAATTACTACACTTTTGAAATAGTGATGCACTTTAGATCACTTCACTACCGAGGTTAGTGAAAAGATAGGCAAATTAGATGTATATCTAAAAGATAGTGCTACTCATCTTAAAACTAAGCAACATGCATTCCAAGTGAATTATTCCAAAGTTATACACATACAATAGTTAAGACTTGAGTTGAAAAGGGAAGAGGGCCAAATTAGAGAAGAGGTAACCGAGCTATAGGGTGAATTACTACCGCATTTGGCAGTGATGCAAAAGAATGTGACAAAGTCAAAGGCAATGATTGCCACCCCTGAGATCTTTGTCACATAAAACATTTTTGATATGCATGCTCAAGTGAGCTTAGAGCAGATGGCTCTAGAAAATCTAAAGGAGGAATGGGAGAACCTTATGGATAATCTCAAGAAAACCCATCCTAACATTTTTGACAAATTGTAAGTATAATCTTTGTCATTATTTTTAGAAAAGGGGGAAACATATGTATTGTATTTTATACTGAGAGCATGTTCAAAGGGGGAGTCAATGAGTTTACATTCTTTCAAGTTCAAACTTTTATAGTCAAGCATACATATAAGTTTTTGATACTAATTCCAAAGGGGGGGAATGTTACTCTTAAATGGATTAAGTGTTGTCATTAGTATTCATTTGTACAGTCAGTAAACAATGCAAGATAGTCCAATCCATTATAACTACATAGTAGTCACCAAGCACAGAGGTTACGGAATGCAAGAGACACCGAGTACATAGGATTACTGAGTGCCAGTAAACATCAAGACTAAGAGATAGTATTTAACAAGTAATCTAGAGGTTACATAAAAGTTTAGAATGGCACATAGTCCAATATGAACAACTTTTTTCCAAGCAAGAAAATGGTTTACCAAGATCGAGGTGAATATTTATTACAGATGTAATCATTTAATGAATGATGATTCCTATGTAATGATGATTTAGGTTAATCATATGAACCATTGATCTTAGGTTTTCTAAGATATTGTAAAACCCAAATTAGGTCAAATTAGTTTGGTATAAGTATTGTTAAGATGTCATTTTGACATACCATCAAGAAGTATTCGCACTCAGGACATCTAAAGATCAGACAAGATTTTGACAAAAGGATTTTGACAGAAGCATTCAGTTTATCAGAACAGATATAAGCCTACCAAAAAATACAGAAGGACATATTCATAATATCAAGTTGATATCTTTATTGTACTTAAAAGATCTAATATCATAAATTTGAGTTTTATTTCATTCAGATCATATATCATTGTTACTCTCTAACAATTGTAACATAATCACAATATCCTAGCAGAGTGGACTTAACCGTCCTCAGTAAAATCTCTCAACTAAGTGCACACATGTATTGTGTTGAAAAAATCTTCTAACTAGGTAGATCTAGTTGATCTTATTGTTACTCCTAATAGGGTAAGATCATGAGAAGTGATCAATCTTTGTAAGCCTTAACCGGCAACTTTATTTCTACAGAAGTGAAGCTTTATGGGTTCCATCCCCACTGCAGTTTTTACCTTCTAACAAGGGTTTTTGTGATACCAAAATACATGTGTCATGTATATTGAAGTTTCATGTATGTTTTATTGAATTGTTACATGCATTTACATTTTAGCTATGATATTTAATGTATGGTGAATGCAATCTACAGAGTCAGTTATTGAAGTATATGTTTACAAGGATTCAGTGTGAAAGTTTTTAAGGTAACTGATTCACCCCTCCCCTCTCTATAAACACCTTTCAATAATTTGAAATATTCTCTTTTTGTATGCAATTCCATTTCAAGAACTGCATCAAAATGGGGCAAAATGTAGATGCCTAAAATCACTCCTTTATGAATTTATTAATTCATATGAACTATATTCCCTTTTAGACCTTATAATTAATTTAATTTAATTTAATTAATTATTATTCACCCTATTATATAATTAATTTTAATAATTAACTATATTATGTCTCCCTTAGTGAATGTTTGATTAATTTAATTTAATTGAACATATATTGTCCCACTATACTAAAGTTTAATTAATATCATTATATTAAATCTAACTTATAGCATAACCCCGTCCATTTCTTCTAAATCCCACCCACTAACTAATCTGAGATTAATTAACCTAATGCCTTAATTCTTACACCCATTAGCCTTTTCCTCCAATTTAAAATTCACTCACACATGTGAGCACATTTCTTGAATTTAAAATTATCCCCACCTATTTTCCCTATATGTGTAGCCATCTTGCTCACACATGTGTATCCACCATGCACAAGTGTATCCACCCTACCTTTCCAATTGTTCCCACCTACATAATCATTCATTTTGAATAAATCTTCTATTTATCCCCACCTATCACTATCATTCATTTTACCCATGTTTCTCACACATGTGTGAACACAAATCACACTTAATATCACACTTAATAAATGATCTACACTTGTCATCAACCCCATTCCTCATTCAAAGGTTGCTCACATATGTGTGAGCAACATTTCATCTCTTGCATGGTCAACTTCCTTGACATTTTTCATCCACCTCATCTCTCTCATGCAATCCTAGCCCTCCATTTCAAATTAATATCAACCATCCATTTCCATCAAACTCTATAAATTGGAGCCTTCCCTCTTTGCATTTCATCCATTTTTAAATTATTTTCATAATGTTATTTTGGCTTTAGAGATCTCCATTTTCTATCATAGGGCTATCTTAGTTTGCATTTCATAATTTTGTATCCATCACTTACAATCCATTAAAACCCATTACCATTATTCTAGTTTTTATCATAGAATCATTTGATCATTTATCCACCCTTAGAGATCATCTCATAATCTGCATTATTGTGTTAACAAGGACCATCCCATATTTAAATAGGAGAGAGAAAATCAAATGGAGATGGGTACCTTCATTTTGGCTCTATCAGATAAATGAGTTGATATGGTAGCATATGCATTGTTTCATTTTTTTGTATTACTAAATAGCATACTTCCCCGTATACACATACATATAGTGTACATACATACATGCATGCATGCATGCATATATACACACATATATTTTATTATTTATATACACGTGCCTACATTCAAACTACACATCAAATAACCCATTATATGCATCTCAAAAACATTTTAAATGTGGAAGGGATAATCTCTTTAAATTTAAATGTAAGTGACACAATTCCATAAAAATAAATTGCATTCAGAGCACAAACACTTATTATTTTTCATTTAAATAGCTCCTTTTTGTTTGTCTCAAATTATTTTCAATGATGGTGCACTCATCTTTATTAAAAAGTCACATTGAGATAATGTATCAACTACTTCATTCTATTCATTCCAAATATTATTTCACTACAACATAGCTACATTGTATGCATTTCAATAATATTTAAATTTCAACGACACGGTGCCTACTAAAGATTCAAATTTGTTGAGAATATTGAAAGTAATAACATATTAGGCTAGGAAAGCCACAAAATAAGTTATATCATGTGTAGCTAAATATAGACCATCACTACCAAAAAAAAATTAGAAAAATGAGCCTCCACCCATGCATTGACAATTTTTTATAACACCTAAGGCAAAAATTCATCACTTCCAAGGCTAATTACTAAGTGTATGTGAAACATCATTCCTATTTTTAACATTTATGCATTATGCACCAACGGTTTGGGGAAGAATTGTATGCCACAATAGAAATGCAATTGTGTGTGAAATCCTCTTTAAATTAGCATGCATGTATGGAGATATTTTCCACCCATGCAAATCAAAGATGGTGTCTAATTTCTCATCATTGTGATCTTTTATATCCTCCAAAATTATTTGCAATATTATTCTCATCTCTTTTTTTTCCTTCAACATTGTTTCAAGGAGAATTCTTACAACATAGGCCTCACCCTTATACAATCGTATGACCTGATGGCTTCATCCAAGGTATTCCCTAGAATGAATAATTTATCCACATAATCTGTTGTAATTCACCTAAGCTCACAACTAGAATAGAACAAATCCATGCATTATGACAGGAAAATCAATAAAATTTGTGATGGATATATGCATCATGGCTCTAAAGAAAGGTCTATCCAAATGACAAAGATGATCATGTCTTGAACACTTGGTAAATAACATCTAAACTAATAATTGACACAACATAAAGGTAAAGAAAAATCTATGGCATTTTCCTCTTGTTGGCTAGGGATATTTTTTGGCATTAATGACATTGGTTCATAGAAGCAGACAATATCATGTAATGTCTTTTAAACAATTAGGATCAAAGAAGAAGCACTTATTATTTGTGATGAGAGATCATCTATGTTAATTTTTTCAATTTCTCTTGAGAAGGTTCCAACATGGTGGAGAGAAGACTAGCAATGAAACATAGTACTTGAAGGAAATAACTAGCAACTGCAAAACTAGAGACAAAAACCCAACAATGACACAACTACAAAATGCTTCCAAAAGAAGTACAGAATGGAATAGTAGGGATTACAAACATAGATGTATTAAAAAGTATAACATAAACTGTGAAACTAGAAAATTAGCGTATGAGTGATATATATGCAAAGAATTACCAGCAATTATTAGAACCACAAAATTGGCATTATTACAAAAGAGAGAAGAAAGAGAAAACTAGAATATTAACATAGAAGTGATAGATAAAACTAGAATATTAACTTAGGAGAGATGCATGTACAAAAATTTACAAAATACTATAGTAAGATGCACAAAATGGACTAGCACTAAATGCAACCACAAAATTTGCATTACATCAAAAGAGAGAAGGAAGTGCAACAATCAATCTTGAAAGAAATATCTTACGACATGTTCCATTATGTGAAGTATTTTGATCTTATTGAAGATCATGTGGAGTAACTCTTTTGAAATGCATTTTCTCCTTAGAATGGCCTTCATGGGAATAAATAATGAAGAGATAAGAAATTTGATTTTATCTTTAAATTGAAAAATCAAAATCCATGACATTCAAAATCTTTAGAGTGATGCATCTATAGAAAATTACCATTAGTGATTAGGACCACAAAATTAACATTACATCATAAGAGATGATGAAAAAACTATAATATTAAAATAGGAGTGATACATCTATAAAAAAAAAATATAGAATACTTGAGTAAGTTAAACAATGTGGACTAGCAATGAATACAACCACATAATTATCATTATGGAAGAAGAGAGAATGAAGAGTGGCAATCACTCTTGAAATAAATTTATTACATCCCATGCCATTATGTAAAGCATTATGATCTTATTGAGTATTATTGGGAGGAACTCTCTTCAAATAGATTTTCTCCTCTAAATGGTCTTTATGTGAATAAATAATGAAGGGATAAGAGATCTACATTCCTCTTTAAATTGAAAAATTAATATCCATGACATTAAAAAGCATTAAAGTGATTAAATGTCAATAGCCCTTAATATTTAATGAATTGCAAAAAATAAGAAGGTCCTACTTTTAGAAGTTTCCAATTCTTTTATCAATGAGTCTACTACACAAGTATTTCTACCCTTCGATGCATTTTACATTCAAAATGAACAACACATAATGTTGGGAATGTTACCTCTATTACTTCTAACTATGTTAAAATTGTGTAAAAAGGGATAGAATTTGATACGTGTCTATGAGGATGTACATGTGACATTATAATGCTACAAAACATCATTACCCTAAAAAAATTCAGATTTGGCGATGTAATTTTTTTTGTAGGGTGGGAAAATGTGGCTTAAGAAAACAATAGGGAACAAAACATGACATCCGAGAATGAAAACCCTAAAATGGTAACAGAATGGAAAACACAATAACACACCATTTATAAAACAATCATCTAGTACAAAATGTTAGGGTTTAAAACCCTTGATAAAATAACCCCATTTATAAAATAGTGATGGAGTGTAAAATATTAGGATCTCAAACCCTCAAAAAAAATTATATTATGTTTCTTCACATAGCTTCAATTGATGGATCATGATTTTTATTGGTTGGATAGCTACTACCTAATAGGATTCAAAATGTTAGGGCTTAAAATCCTCAAAAAATCACAACACCTAAAAACCTGATATCTCAAAACTCTTTTTGAACATCCTCAAAATTCATAGTTTAGTAGAATGGTAAAGTGACAAACATTATTGAATGCATATATATTACCTAGTTTTCTTCATCCTTCATCTTCCACACAACTAATTTTTTAAACCAGTTGTCACTCTCCAACCCAACCTTGTAACAAATATTTCACTCAAAAATGGGAAAATGCATAACAAATAGGAAAAAATACCTCCTTTGAACACAATCCTAATACTCCTCACCTGCAAAAAAATCAAAATCTATACACACTTGGTCTCAAATATTTATAGCTATTCATGTTCAGTACTCATGACTCATTGCATTTTTTCTTCTAATGTCCCTCAAAAGTACAACAAAAAAATATTTTTCATTGGCTTTTATTTTTTCATAGACATCGCTATTCAAGTTTTTTGTCAATCAAAATTTTACTAATCATGACGGTTCACCATCCCACCTTCCAATCCTATATGATCATCTACCATCTACCATGTTGTCATCCAATTTTGTTCATCTATTTTGTCCATCCATCCAAGAGTGCATGTCTTGTCATGCAACATCATGATGTTATAGTATACATAATATACATACGCTCACCATGTCATTTTTTTTGGCTAGATAGATTTTGTTTAATTTTATCAGTGGTCCATTATGTTCTATATTTATTATGTAGTAAAAAATTGTAAATATCAATGGAATATGTGTACGGGGTATTCATCTAAAACAATAGCACTATGAATCTCAATTTAGTCATTAAAATAAAAAGTTGCACCCTATTTGGACATGAATTCTAAAAAGAATGAAATAAAAAATAAATTGAAGTTAAATGGCCACAAAATTATAATTACTCATTTAATTATCCTTAAAGTGGAATGATGATTGATAGTGATGGGCATTTCATGAACAATGTCATAGAGGAAAACTTAATGAGACTAGTTTGATCCATGACATAAAATTTACCATACAAGCATTAGTACATTTGACCTCATTTTTCTACCAAAATTTTCAACCATCAATTATAAAGATTTAGGTTGGTCAGATTATAGAAGGAAAACTTTCTTTTTTCTTTAATCCATGCCCATATTGGTCAAAAGTTCGACCAATACCATGTAGGTCAAAATTTTGACCAACACGAGCATAACTTTAAAAGAAAAAAGATTTCATATCTCATTTCATTATTTGGTTTTAACTTGGAGCGCATGAAGGAGGAGTGCCTATGAGGGTTTTAACTATTATTTGGTGAGAGTTTTAGGAGGACCATCTATGAGCTAGGGTTGCCACTGTTATTTGGTGTAAAAAGAGGAACGCCTACGGATTGCCACTGTTATTTGGTGTAAAAGGAGGACCGCCTGTGGGTTGCCACTATTATTTGGTGTAAAAGGAGGACAGCCTGTGGGTTGCCACTATTATTTGGTGTAAAAGGAGGACCACCTGCGATGGTTGCCACTATTATTTTGGTGTAAAAGGAGGACCACCTATGAGGGTTGCCACTGTTATTTGGTGTAAAAGAAGGACCACATATAAGGATTTCCTTACTCAGCATTTGTCTAGCATTTTTTTATGCTTCTATGCTATTGGTACTTGTTGGTTATCTACTTAGGGCCCGTGAGAAATGTGCCAGGGCATCATGTATTGTGTATTTTCTAGCACATTTTTTATCACTATATAAGTGTTTGAGATTTTGATCTCTATTTATATACATTTGATTCAAACTCAATGACTCAGCAAAAACTTGCAAAACCCTAAATTTTTGAATGTTAAACCTAAAGCACAAAAAAAAGCCCCCCATTTTTTTACAAACAACTTTAAAACCTAAAGTAGACTATGGATTGATGTGAGAATTTCACAGCACAATTAGAGGAATCGCTTGTGAGAATCCTCCAAGCTGGGTCTAAGAAGACTACATTGTAGGAAAAATCCATTAAGAAGCCTTTCCAATTAATAGAGCCTTTCCTCACCTTCTTCGATGACTGCTCTCAATTACTTTAGTTCTACCATATCAAAAGCAAGGATGAAGTGTTTCTGACATTCAAAAATTTCAAATGTCTTTGATCAGGAAAGGGAAGCAAGTATGTCAACAAAGAGTTTCAACAATTCATTACAAATCACCGCATCATGTCATAGTGTAAAATCTAATACATTTCACAATTTAATAATGAGAGGAAAATACAATCAAATATGTTTCTATAGGATTCCTAAATACAAAATCCGCAAATTGTCCTCTAAACCCTCCTTAAACTAGGGCCTACTCAATGTACACCTTCTAAACCCAATATCAACCAAAAAAATGTTGGTTCACCACATATCCAACATATACTAACTATTTCAACCTTAAAAAGGTACCCTCCTTATGGTATATTATCTACTGCAATACATTAGCCTCCAATTTTGGTGTTCCTTCAACCAATATGCATATAGTGATCACCAAACTTCAACACTCCTCTAAAATTTAAGATTATTTTCATATCATATATGTTACAACATGATCATTACATGAGTGCCAATTCTTTACATCCATGGAATGATCATGGGATCATCATGAAACTCAAAATAGTTAAGGAAAAACTCAGATTTAATACGATGTTAGCAAATTCAGATAAAAAATAGTCTACAATAGTTTCTTAAATCATGAAAATTGCTTCCATTGACACTTATTAATGTTCATTAACCATTCAAGAACTATAAAATATAGAAAATCAAAATACCATAAGGAAATTTTCATAAATTGGTTACTTTTATTGTTTCCAAACAACACAGTGTGTACAAAATGCTTCCTCCTCCGTACTGTTCTTTCCTTATGCCTTGACCAAGCTATATAAGGTGTATAAAAACTTTTCCAACCAATTCCAATCAGTTCCCTTTGTTTACAAATGCATTTAATCCTTTGAAGAAGCTTTCCCTTCTAATTGACACTAGTCGTTAGGATTTAAATATTTGAATTTTTTAAATTATATTCAAATAAACTCCTATAGACCTATAACTTTAGCATGGGTCATTTTGTGACCTTATTACATCATCAAAATCTCTAAAATCCTAACTAACCAACCTATGCACCATGTTTTCCTACTACATGAATTTGGTCCTATGGTCCTTACTAGGACCATCAGGACATTTTCCAATATTTACTAGAAGAAAGCACAATGCCATTATGTAAATAGCTAGATGTGTAATTCATGTCAAGTATGTGGATGTTAAGTTCCAATGAGAAGTGGCTGCCTATGTCATACACATCATCAACTAAATAGTAAATAGTGACTTGAGTTCTCAAAGGGTGTGCTCCATATGAAGGTTTGATGAAAGAAAAGTCAAATATTTCTCATCTCTTAGTGTTCGGATCTAATGTCTAGGCATACATTCCTTATAAAATTCATCACAAGCTAGCATCTAAGTTGGAAGTGTATTCCATCAAATAGAATGACAATTCCAAGGACTATCATTTATATAATTGTTCATCCAAGTAATCTTTATAAAGAGAGATGTCTTCCATGACAATATCTCTCTTATACTTCTACTAGGCCAATTCGAGATTTGCTTTCACCTAAGAAATCTTGCACTTATGTGACTTTGTCCCTGTTCCATCCCTTTCTTGCAATAGATGATCCTACCACTCAACTTTGATCATCTTTCCCTATACTCCCAGTTATTTAGATGGCATCTACAATACCTAATCTATACTTCCAAAAGATGTTTACTCTAGCAAAGATTCTTGAGGTGATCAATGAGACAGATCCATAGTCCACCACATTCCATAAGATCAAGTGATTGGGAAGCATTTATCTGGCATTTTTTTATGCTTCAATGCTATTGGTACTTTTTTCTTACCTACTTAGGGCTCGTGAGCAATGTACTAGGGCATCATGTATTGTGTATTTGCTGGCATGTTTTTTATCACTGTATAAGTGTTTGAGATTTTGATCGCTATTTATAGACATTGCTACTATTTCATTCATGAGGTACTTGTTACGTTCTTCACATTACATGAAGCTAGGGAATCTTTATTTCATTATTCCATTTTCTAGTTTACACATAATTTTATCTTTTTCCAAGAAAAATTTGTTTAACTTATGATCACATTATTAAAAAATAAGAAAATTGATCTAATGGACTGGCAACATGCTAAATATAAGTAAACATGCTTATTCATATGTTCACTAATACCTTCAAGTTACAATGAAACATCTTCCAACTCTTTTATCTTCTCATTAGATGCTTGTTTATGTCCAAAAAAAATCATTACTTCTAAACTATCCCAACTTGGTCTTTATACATATAGACCATGTGAAAAACATGCTTTTAAGGTGCTTGGCTTATTAGGATGGCATTGGAGAAAATAAAGGGCATCTATGCCATATTTTTGTATCTTTTAAGAGTGCACCCTCATGAATGCCTCTAATATCTTACTCATTACTGACCATTGATCAAACATCTTGACCTATGAAGAATCTTATTTATATGACACTGTCACCAACATTACACTTCATGAAGTCTAAAAAGTAATGTATTTGTTATCTCAAAATTACCTAGTATGATACACATCACATTCCTCTCAAAAGAACCTATGGAATTGTCACTTGCTTGGCATTCTTACACTTATGAATCTTAATTTGAACCTCTCCTTGTAACCATTATCCTTTGAACTGTCCTGTAACATTATTCATGTTCTTTGCATAGTGACATAAGAGCATGCATATCATATATATTTGGCCATCTCCTTGCATAGCTCATGATATTTCATTATCTTTTTTGCTTTCATACTCTTTCATTGTGAAAGCCATTCCTCATAGTGCTCACTAACATAAGCTCTCATGACTATGGTATCACTTTGTCTTGATCATGCCACATTTTTTTATGAATTTCTACTTGTGCTTTGGGATGTCTTCTTTTTCTTGATGAATTTATTTATAAGCTAACTAACTACCCTTGCATTCCACTTGTACTTAAGACTAACCTTGTCACATTTTCTTAAGTTTTTTATATATTCACAAGACTGCTCTAACCCATATGAAGACTATCATCTATGCTTCTTTTAATGACTTTCCTAAAAAATCCTTTGTCACTCAACTGTTAATATGGAAACCTTTGCAATAACAACATCCATTTAAGAGTGTTTAACATGAGAGTTTATAGATTAATAGGAGTTCACAGATACTAGTGTGCCATAGTTGCCCATCTATAACTAGTCAGATGCACATAACTCATGTACCTCATGCTAGTGTGCTTGGATACCTTGTATACACAATTTTTCATTAGACTACACATTATCCAAATAGTGAGTATTTATATAAAGTGCTATAACACACAAGCGGTCCTCCTTTTACACCAATTAATAACAGTAACAACCCTCACAGGCGGTTGGATAATGTCTAGTCTAATCCAAGCACACTAGCATGAGGTACATGAGTTATGTTCATCTCACTAGATATAGATGGGCATTAATGCTCAATTGAATGATACGTTCCCATAAAAATGTGAACTCCTATTAATCTACAAACTCTCATGTTAAAAAACTACAAAATAAAGTCAACATAGTTCCTTTAACACAACCAAAGTTAAAATTAAATTATTCAAAAAATGGTTTGTGTTTTGAGTTAATTGGTTTATGTAAATTTGTTTTAGCAACTGTTATCTTAATAAACTCTCTATTTGGTTTCAACACCCATGTTAGTTTTGAAGTAAACAGTGGTATAATATCATTCAGGTTTTCTAAATTGTGTTAAAGTTTTGTGTTATACCCATATGGATCAATGGCAAGGTTTTAGTCTCTATAACCTATGTGGATAGTTCTTGTTTATATCCAAACCATCACAGGAATAGGAGTTAAGACAAATAAATTTTTGTTGGAGTGAGCCTATAGAATCTGAAATTTATTAATTATTGGTTGTTGTCATGGTAAGAGACTCCTTGGTGACTGTCTTAATGAGCCCTTACAAAACAAGTATAAAATTTCAAAATATAGTGAAGGGAGGATTCTAATCATCCCATGTTACATAAAATTTATAAATATTGGTTCTAGAAGACACAAGGTTCAGTTTCAGTTTTGAAAGTATTGAAGTTGACTAATTCTAGCTCAGGTATAGTTAAATTATGCTTGCTGACCCTAGAATGACATCTTTGTTCAAACCATTGATTGCAAACATTTTTTAAGTACTTGAATCTACAATAGAACAATAGTGGTGAATGTATGATTACATGTTATAATATTTATGTAATAAATGTAGTAATGATGGTGCGGTGCCTTATTGATATAGGCTCGATGGCTCTTGTCAATGTGTCAAACTGTCAATGTGGTGGTGGGCAGTGTGTGTTGAAGACTTCACCAACATAGAGAAACCCTGGATGATAATTTTGGTGCTGCCCAAATAGAAAAAAGGTTTCTAATGTGTATATATTTAATGTTTCTAATGTAAATACTATTCATTATATTATAAGAACTAATGTAGATTGGGCATCACAAGGAAATAATGGTTGTGGATACTTTAGTTGGGTCGATGAAAACTCATCTGCATCTATCTACCCATCTCTACTTATCTGTGATGAAGGATTTGAGAGCAAAACATGTCAGGCTAGGCAAAATGCCGAAATTATATTTTTACGATGCCTTCTCTATATTGTATCGCATATCTTTGTTGTGACCATATGCAAAGAGGAGCTCAGGAATTAGTCAGTTTAGTATTTTCATATTGTAACTAATATTTTAATATGGATATGGCATAACTTCTCTTTGCCTCAAGTGCGCATATATATGGTTTACATCTTTTTTTACAATAATTCTTCATGTTTATGGCTTAGGTGAGCCCCAATCTATTATCAATCACATGATTTAATGTATAGTGTTTTCTTGGTTATTAATAACAGTGATTGGTTTAGTTTCTTGATTTAACATATAGTGTTTTTTTGTTGTAAACATGTCATTGGTTCAGTTTTGTAATTTTTTTTAGGAACAATCTAGCCAAGGGCTAGATCAATATTGCTCGCAATCTCATTACCAAAGTGGCCAAAGACTATGTTAGGCTGATAAAATATGGGGATTCTCTTTACCGCTGCAAATCTTTAAAGGTTCTTGCACTTGGATGGATGTGTACCATTGTTAAGAGAATTGGACCGATTTTGGATTACCTTGAACAGGTGAGGCAAGAGTTTTGTGGGTACCCTAATGTTGGCAAGAGTTCTTATTATAGTTTGTAATAAGATTGATTTGCAACCACTAGAGACACTACCGGAGGAAGTTGCAAAATTGGTTGCGGAGATGAGATCTAAGGCTGGGAAAAATATGGGTGGGTTCTTTGGGAATCAAGAGGGGGGGATGATGGTGTTCTACTCTCTATGAGTTATTTGAAGGAAGAAGGGGTGATTTCAATGAATAATGTGGCATGCGAGAGGTTGTTGGAGCAGAGAGTGGAAATTAAGATGAAGTCAAAGAAGATCAGTAGTTGTCTCAATAGGATTCATGTTGCAATGCCCAAGCTGTGAGATGGGAAAGAGAGGCCCTCTTGTATTCCTCAAGCTATTTTGGATGCCAGGGCATGTGTTTCCAAGGAGAAGTGTTAGAAATAGGGAATACTAAGAGTGGAGGTGAATCAGTATTCTACAAACTTTATCTTTTGCCCAATTATGGATATAACAGATTATCTTTACACATGCATAACATAAGAAGCTAAACAACATGCATAACAATAAAGAACTCATAACACATTATTTTTTCTCGAGGAAACCCTGGCCAAGGGAAAACCCCAGTGGGGATGGTACCCACAAAGATCCACTAATCAAATGTATCATGTTAAGGATGTTGACCTTGTTAGGATTCTATTACAAACATATAGTGTATCAGTCCTGATTAAGGGACTATAGGCCTTGTTAGAAGCCTCAACCCTATTAGGAGTTGGTAGTACAAAATGTGATTACTAGCTGAGCCCACTGCCCAAACAAGTAATGTAAAATATACACTGATTACAAAAGAGGTCAAGGTACATAACCTTATACTGCTTGCATCAATATCTCTTCACTAAACCTTCACTATCGCTATTACATATGCTTCATATACTTCGCATCATACTTCTACAATTACTTGCTACTTGTTACAATTACTACTCTTTATAATTACAATTACATTTACATTTATACCAATAGCTTTATCCAAGATTAAACATCTAGGATGTCACCCCTTTATATTGTTAAGACATTATGTCCTGTCGGCTTCACACTGTCTTCAATAAAACTATCATAACTTATTTTGTACATGTCATACTGACTTGCACTCTAAGATGGGTCATCATTAGTCACCATAGAGTCTATGTTTAAGTGCACAAGCACTGAACTCACTCCAATCAATGTCGCAAACAAAAACTATGTCCAGGTACACTGGTAAAAATATTGTCTCACACTTAGACAAATTTGCAATGCGCTCTATCATACTTGCTCTCTAACTTGTGTGATCTTAATGTGGATCATATGTTTCCATAATGACAACATATATGCAATCAACTCAGCCAAATTTCCAACAATCTCCCCCTTTGTCATTGGTGGCAACATATGAGAAAATTGGCTAAGTGTGCAACTCCAAAATCTCAAAAATTACAAAATTGTGGCCATAGTATAACATATATATACTATCCTTATAACTCCTTAAAAATCTTATCTCTAATACAATACTCCCCCTAATAGTATCAATCCTTATCATATATTATCAATTTTCTGCTAAATATCTCTCCCCCTTTGACAACAATGACAAAATAACAGTAGGGAGGGCTACAAAATTGTATCACAAAAAAGTTATACCTTAATTTATTTATTGCAAAGTTGGTAGGCTTGCAACACAATCTACAAAATCTATCTTCATGGCTTCTATCTCCTTTTCCCATGATTTCTTAATGGAATCTACCACATTGAGTAGTGTGCTTAGTCCATAAGATGCTATTTGACATGCTTGGAGGTTTTCAAAGTTAAATTTATGAAAAGACATCTTAGCTGTAAGACAATCTTCCAACTGCTCTTCAATAACACTTAACTTCATAGAAGCATACTCTCTCAAAAGAGTATATCTTCTTAATTTCCTATCTTTCTCATCTTGTACAATTCTGATTTCATCATAAAGTTTCCTAACTTTCTTCTCAACATCACAGACCTTCACATTAGGGTTAGATAGAAGGTTTGTTTCATTTAGAATCTTTTCTTCCATCAATTTTATCTTCTGATATTCCTCAGCTGTCAAAGTTTCTGATTTTGTACACTGTATGTACAAAGCTTTTCCTATTACCAAATGTTTCCTCAAATCTTTGATACAAATATCAAGAGTATTGATATCATTGTTGATGTATTGACTGATGTTCAACAGCATTCTAGCCTCATAGTTTGCTTGTGCTTTCACTTTTGCAATATCAGCTAGGTTAGTGAACTCATCATCAATAGTTCTCGTCACTTTCTTTGCCTTCTCCATAGGGTCTGCTTCTACAATCTGTGTGGTCACAATACTTTGTAACTTTTCAGTGAGGTCCTTTAGACATCCTTCTAGGCTTTTAACTTTATTATTCTTCCCAATGATTTTGTTCAAATATGTGATCAATTGCATCTGATCATCATCATCTACTTCTTTTCCCAAATCCTCAAACAAAGATCCAATTTTCTTCTTCTTTCCAGTGTCAGGAGTAAGACTAATTTCTTCTTTAGAGGGTACAGGTGCTTGTACTTTTGATACTTTGGGTTCTTCAACAATAAATTGGGTCTGCTCTACTTCTACAGTTCTATCCAATTCATCAAGAGTCGAATTGTCAACAATGTTCTCTAGATTCTTGAATACATTATCATCAGTATCCAAGGTGATCCTTTTACCTTCAACATTCATAGATTCTTCTTCAATGTTTATAGCCGGTGGAGAGGGAATATCCTCTTGTTCTGCTTCTTCTGCTTTCTCTGTTGCAACTGATGTCTCTCCAACAATTTCTACCATAACTTTAATTATTGCTTGTTCAGTCTCTGCATTCACTTGTTCATATTGTCTTGCCATGATCTAAATGGTTCTCATCTTTGTCCTTAAATGGGTGCTAAGGGGCTTCAAAATTTGTTTAAGATGATCAGCATCTCTTACATCACATAGTTTCTTCACAAGATTCTCTCTGATAGATTTGTCTTCTTCTTGTGCTCTCATCTTCCTGTTAACAAGTTTCTTCAATAAGTCATCAGGTATCTTTCCCTAAATAGTGTCAAACTTCTTATTAGCCAGAATCAAATGCTTGACCACTACATTTTCAAGATTCAATTTATCAGAATAGTCATAAAGGTCATAGTATTTATTCATTTTAGTGAAGTCTCCATCTTTTATAATTTCTTCATTCACTCTCTCAACTCTAGGTTTCCATGCTTTCTTCTTCACAGAAGTGTCATCATCTTTAATTTCTACAATTTTCCTAGGTACTGGTGGCACCAAAGTTTTCTCCCTCTTACTAGGTCTAGTGGAAATTTCTTTCACTCTCTTTCTTGGTGTGGAGGAGGTAGATCTAGTAGGTTTTCTTGCTACTTGTTCCTTCTCAGGTTCCTCTACTTTCACCTTGATTGGTACTACACTAGATGATAAGGGAGGTACAAACAAAATCTCTTTCTATCCAATATCTCTGATTGATGTTGTTGTCTACTTTGCCACTAAGAATTCTCTCTCTATCATTCCTGTATCCTTCAATATTTTCTTAATAGTGCTCTCAACTCTTTTCTTAGACTGTTTCTCCTCAAGTATAGCCTTTGCGAAGTTGAAATTTTCTTCAAAATTTCCAAATCTATTACTGTGAGTGTCAACCTTGCACTTAAGTAGCCTATTCAAATATTCTTCT